>CAJQUW010011309.1:0-249108 GCA_907163375.1 Prostheceraeus crozeri | reverse complement strand
TTTGGCTCTATTGCGTTTTCCGCAACAGATGCCCAAAGTTGTGGCTCGATGTGTGTTTTGAAAAAGTTTGAAATGTCGCTGAATAGCAATATTTTCAACTTGTGAAGGCTGTGTCGGACAGATATTTGATGGATTTTGATGAAACTTTGCGTGAATGATGAGGTTAGTGTAGCGCTAAGTTTGGTCTCTATTGCGTTTTCCGCAAAGATCGCAGAAGTTGTGCTACGATGTGTGGGTTGAAAGTTTAAAATGTCGCTGAATAGGCCATATTTCCAAACTTGTGAAGGCTGTGTAGGACAAGTATTGGATGATTTGAATGAAACTTTACTTGAAGGTGAGTGAGGTAGTGTAGAGCTTAAGTTTGGCTCAATGCTTTTCCGCAAAGATGCGGCAATAGAAGTTGTGGCCGATTGTGTTTTTAAAGTTTGAAATGGTCCTGAATAGGCCATATTTTACAATACTTGTGATGCTGTGTCGGACAGAGTATAGATGATTTTGATGAAACTTTCTTGAGTGAGTGAGGTAGTGTAACTTAAGTGGCTCTATTGCGTTTTCCGCAAAGATGCGCAGAAGTTCGGCTCGATGTGTGGTATGAAAGTTTGAAAAGTCGCTGACACCGGCATATTTTCAAACTTTGAAGTTGTGTCGGACAGAGTATGGATGGATTTTTGATGAAACATGCTTGAAGGTGAGTGAGGTAGTGTAAGGCAGCTTAAGTTGGCTCTATTGCGTTTCCGCAAAGATTCCCAGAATTGTGGCTCGATGTTGTTTGAAATTTGAAAATGTCGCCTGAATAGGCCATATTTTCAAACTTGTAAGTCTTTAGGACAGAGTATTAAGATGGTTATTTGATGAAAACTTTGCTTGAAGGTGAGTGATGTTAGTGTAGCCGCTTAATTGGCTCTATTGCGTTTTCCGCAAAGATGCCCAGAAGTTGGTGGCTCGATGAATGATGGGGGGGAGGTGTGTTTGAAAGTTTTAATATGTCGCTGAATAGGCCATATTTTTTCAAACTTGTGAAGGCTGTGTAGACAGATATTGGATGATTTTGATGAACGTTGCTTGAAGTGGGGGGAGTAGGAGTGTAGAGCTTAAGTTTGGCTCTATTGTTGCGTTTTACACGCAAAGATGCGCAGAAGTTGAATTCGGCTCGATGTGTGGTCTTGAAAGCTCTTCTGAACATGTCGCTGAATAGGACAGATTTTTCGAAACTTGTGAAGGCTGTGTAGGACAGAGTATTGGATAGGATTTTGATGAAACTTTGCTTGAAGGTGAGTGAGGTACGTACTAGAGCATTAAGTTTTGGCTTCTATTTTGCGTTTTCGCGCAAAAGATGCGGCAGAAGTTGTGGCTCGATGTGTGTTTGAAAGTTTGCGAAATAGTCCGACTGAATAGGCAATATTTTACAAACTTGTGATGAGGCTGTGGTCGGACAGAGTAAATTGCATGGATTTTGCATGAAACTTTGCTTGAAGCGTGAGTGAGTCCGTAGTGTAACGGCTTAAGTTTGGCTCTATTTGCGTTTGTCCGCAAAGACTGCGCATAAGTGTGTGGCTCGAATGTGTGTTTGAAAGTGTTAAAATGTCGCTGAATAGGCCATATTTTCAACTTGTGAAAGGCTGTGATCTCGGTCAGAGGTATTGAATGGAGTTTTGATTGAAACAATTTACTTGAAGGTGAGTGAGGTAGGTGGTAGAGGCTTAAGTTTGCTCTATTTGCGTTTTCCGCAAAGATGCGCAGAAGTTGTTTTGGCTCGATGTGTGTTATGAAAGTTTGAAATGCCGCTGAAATAATGGCCATATTTTAACTAAACTGTGAAGGCTGTGTCGGACAGAGTATTGGATGGAATTTAGATGAAACTTTGCTTGAAAGTGAGTGAGGTAGTGTAGCGCTTAAAGTTTGGCTCTATTGCGTTTTCCGCAAAGATGCGCAGAAGTTGTGGCTCGATGTGTGTTTGAAAGTTTGAAATGTCGCTGAATAGGCCATATTTTCAAACTTGTGAAGGCTGTGTCGGACAGAGTATTCAAGGGATTTTGATGAAACTTATGCTTGGAAGGTAGAGTGAGGTAGTGTACGTAGCTTGAAGTTTGGCTTCTATTCGCGCTGTTTTCCGCAAAGAATGCGCAGCAAGTTGTGGCTCCGATGTGTGGTTTTGAAAGTTGAAATGTCGCTGAATAAGGCCATATTTTCAAACTCTGTCGAAGGCTGCGCATGTCGGGACAGAGTATTGGATGGATTTTGATGAAACTTTGCTTGAAGGTGGAGTGAGGTAGTGAGCGCTTAAGTTCGGCTCTATTGCGTTTTTCCGCAAGATCGCGCAGAAGTTGTGGCGTGGCCGATGCGTAGTGCTTTGGAAAGTTTTTTTTTAAAATTGTGCGCTGGAATAGGCCATATTTTCAAACTTGTGAAGGCTGTGTAGGACAGAGTATTGGATGGATTTTGATGAAACTTTACTTGAAGGTGAGTGAGGTAGTGTAGAGCTTAAGTTTGGCTCTATTGCGTTTTCCGCAAAGATGCGCGGAAGTTGTGGCTCGATGTGTTTTTGAAAGTTTGAAATTGTCGCTAATAGGCAATATTTTTTCAAACTTCGTGAAGAGCTGTCGTACGGACAGAGTATTTGAATGGGATTATTGATGAAACTTTGCTTGAAGTGTGACAGTGAGTAGAGTAGGCGCGGCTTCAAGTTTAGGCTCGTATTGCGTTTTCCGCAAAGATGCGCAGAAGTTGTGGCTCGATGTGTGTTTGAAAGTTTGAAATGTCGCTGAATAGGCCATATTTTCAAACTTGTGAAGGCTGTGTAGGACAGAGTATTGGATGGATTTTGATGAACCTTTACTTGAAGGTGAGTGAGGTAGTGTAGAGCTTTTTTTTGGATTTTTTTTATTTTTCGACTAAAGATGCGTCATGTAAGTTGTGGCTGCGATTTGTGTTTTGAAAGTTTTGAATATGTCGCTGCGACCGGCAATATTTTCAACAAACTTGTGAAGGCTGTGTCGGACAGAGTATTAGATGGATTTTGAGTGAAACGGTGTGCTTTGAAGGTGAGTGAGGTAGTGTAGTTACGCATTCAAAGTTTGGGACTGCTATTTGCGTTTTCCGCAAAGAGTGCGCAGAAGTTTGTGGCTCGATGTGTGTTTGAAAGTTTGAAATGGTCGCTGAATCGGCAATATTTTTCAAACTCTGAAGGCTACATGTGTCGGACACAGAGTATTTGGAATGGATTTTGATGAAACTTTGCTTGAAGGTGAGTGATGGTAAGTGTAAGCTAAGTTTGGACTCTATTGCGTTTTATCCCGCATAAGCACCATGCGCAACGATGTGGCTTCTAGATGTGGTTTTGAAAGTTTTGAAAATGTCAGCTGAATATGGACCATATTTTCCAAACTTGTGAAAGGCTGTGTAGGAACAGAGTATTAGATGGATTTTGACTGAAAACTTATACGTTGAAAGGTGAGTGAGGTAGTGTAGCGCTTAAGTTTGGCTCTATTTGCGTTTTCCCGTCAAAGATCACACCCAGATAGCTTTGTGCGCTCGAATAGTGGTGTGTTTGAAAGTTTGAAATGTCGCTGAATAACGCCATATTTTACAAACTTGTGAAGCTGTGGTCGGACAGAGTATTGGATGGATTATTTGATGAAACTTGCTTGAAGTGAGTGAGGTATAGTGTAGAGCTTAAGTTTGGCTCTATTAGCGTTATTCACCGCAAAGTAGATGCGCACGAAGTTTGTGGCTCGATGTGGTGTTTTGAAAGTTAAAATGGTCGCACTGCAAGGCGCATATTTTCAAACTTGTGAAGGCTGTGGTACGGACAGAGTATGGATGGATTTTGGATGAACTTTGGCTTGAAGGTGAGTGAGGTAGTGTAGCAAGTCTTACGTTTGGACTCTCTATTCACTGCGTTTTCCCGCAAAGATGCGCATGCAAGTTGTGAGCTCGATGTGTGTTTGAAAGTCTTTGAAAATGGTCGCTGAATAGGCAATATTTTTCAAACTTGGTGAAAGCCTGTGATAGGACAGAGTAATTGATGGATTTTGGATTGAAACGCTTGTGCTTGCAAGGTCGAGTGAGGTAAGTGTAGATCTTAAGATTTGGCTCTAAATGCGTTTTATCCGGCCCACGCTAAGAATGCGCAGAAGTTTTGGCTCGATGTCGTGTTTGAAAGTTTGAAATGTCGCTGAATCGGCAATATTTTTCAAACTTGTGAAGGCCTGGTGTCGGAACAGAGTATTTGATGGATTTCTAGATGAAACATTCATGCTTAAGGTGAGTGACGGTATTGTAGGAGCGCTATAAGTCTATGGCTCTATTGCGTTGTTCCGCAAAAGATGCCAGGAACGTTGTGGCTGCGAATGTGTGTTTGAAAGTTTGAAATGACGCTGAATAGGCCATATTTTCAAACTTGTGAAGGCTGTGTAGGACAGAGTATTGGATGGATTTTGATGAAACTTTGCTTGAAGGTGAGTGAGGTAGTTGTAGACATTAATAATTCATTGGCTCTATTTGCGTATTTTCCGCCAGAGATCGCAGAAAGTTGTGGCTCGATGTGTGTGTTTGAAAGTTACTGAAATGTCGCTGAATAGGACATATTATTCAAGACTTGGTGAAGGCTGTGTAGTACTGAGTATTGGATGGATTTTGATGAAACTTTGCTTGAAGGTGAGTGAGGTAGTGTAGAGCTTAAGTTTGACTTTTGCGTTTTCCGCAAAGATGCGCAGAAGTTGTGGCTCGATGTGTGTTTGAAAGTTTGAAATGACGCTGAATATGCCATATTTTCAAGGTTGTGAAGGATGTGTAGGGCAGAGTATTGGATGGATTTTGATGAATCTTTGCTTGAAGGTGAGTGAGGTAGTGTAGAGCTTAAGTTTGGCTCTATTGCGTTTTCGGCAAAGATGCGCAGAAGTTGTGGCTCGATGTGTGTTTGAAAGTTTGAAATGTCACTGAATAGGCCATAGTTTTCAAACTTTGTGAAGGCTTGGTGTAGGGACAGAGTATTTGATGGATTTTGATGAAACTTTGCTTGAAAGGTGAGGTGAGGTAGTGTAGAGCTTAAGTTTGGCTCTATTGCGTTTTCCCGCAAAGATGCGCAGCAGTTGTGGCTCGATGTGTGTCTATGAAAGTTTGAAAGTCGCTGAATAGGCCATATTTTCAAACTTGTGAAGGCTGTGTAGGACAGAGTATTGGATGGATTTTGATGAAACTTTACTTGAAGGTGAGTGAGGTAGTGTAGAGCTTAAGTTTGGCTCTATTGCGTTTTACGCAAAGATGCGCAGAAGTTGTGGCTCGATGTGTGTTTGAAAGTTTGAAATGTCGCTGAATCGGCAATATTTTCAAACTTGTGAAGGCTGTGTCGGACAGAGTATTGGATGGATTTTGATGAAACTTTGCTTGAAGGTGAGTGAGGTAGTGTAGAGCTTAAGTTTGGCTCTATTGCGTTTTCCGCAAAGATGCGCAGAAGTTGTGACTCGATGTGTGTTTGAAAGTTTGAAATGTCGCTGAATAGGCCATATTTTCAAACTTGTGAAGGCTGTGTAGGACAGAGTATTGGATGGATTTTGATGAAACTTGCTTGAGGTGAGTGAGGTAGTGTAGAGCTTAAGTTTGGCTCTATTGCGTTTTCCGCAAAGATGCGCAGAAGTTGTGGCTCGATGTGTGTTTGAAAGTTTTAAATGTCGCTGAATAGGCCATATTTTCAAACTTGTGAAGGCTGTGTAGGACAGAGTATTGGATGGATTTTGATGAAACTTTGCTTGAAGGTGAGTGAGGTAGTGTAGAGCTTAAGTTTGGCTCTATTGCGTTTTCCGCAAAGATGCGCAGAAGTTGTGGCTCGATGTGTGTTTGAAAGTTTGAAATGTCGCTGAATAGGCCATTTTTTCAAACTTGTGAAGGCTGTGTCGGACAGAGTATTGGATGGATTTTGATGAAACTTTGCTTGAAGGTGAGTGAGGTAGTGTAGCGCTTAAGTTTGGCTCTATTGCGTTTTCCGCAAAGATGCGCAGAAGTTGTGGCTCGATGTGTGTTTGAAAGTTTTAAATGTCGCTGAATAGGCCATTTTTTCAAACTTGTGAAGGCTGTGTCGGACAGAGTATTGGATGGATTTTGATGAAACTTTGCTTGAAGGTGAGTGAGGTAGTGTAGAGCTTAAGTTTGGCTCTATTGCGTTTTCCCGGCAAAGATGCGCAGAAGTTGTGGCTCGATGTGTGTTTGAAAGGTTTGAAATGTCGCTGAATCGGCAATATTTTCAAACTTGTGAAGGTTGTGTCGGACAGAGTATTGGATGGATTTTGATGAAACTTTGCTTGAAGGTGAGTGAGGTAGTGTAGAGCTTAAGTTTGGCTCTATTGCGTTTTCCGCAAAGATGCCCAGAAGTTGTGGCTCGATGTGTGTTTGAAGATTTGAAATGTCGCTGAATAGGCCATATTTTCAAACTTGTGAAGGCTGTGTCGGTCAGAGTATTGGATGGATTTTGATGAAACTTTACTTGAAGGTGAGTGAGGTAGTGTAGAGCTTAAGTTTGGCTCTATTGCGTTTTTCCGCAAAGATGCGCAGAAGTTGTGGCTCGATGTGTGTTTGAAAGTTTGAAATGTCGCTGAATCGGCAATATTTTTCAAACTTGTGAAGGCTGTGTAGGGCAGAGTATTGAATGGATTTTGATGAAACTTTGCTTGAAGGTGAGTGAGGTAGTGTAGAGCTTAAGTTTGGCTATATTGCGTTTTCCGCAAAGATGCGCAGAAGTTGTGGCTTGATGTGTATTTTAAGATTTGAAATGTTCGCTGAATAGTCCATATTTTCAAGGTTGTGAAGGCTGTGTAGGACAGAGTATTGGATGGATTTTGATGAAACTTTACTTGAAGGTGAGTGAGGTAGTGTAGAGCTTAAGTTTGGCTCTATTGCGTTTTCCGCAAAGATGCGCAGAAGTTGTGGCTCGATGTGTGTTTGAAAGTTTGAAATGTCGCTGAATAGGCCATATTTTCAAACTTGTGAAGGCTGTGTAGGACAGAGTATTGGATGGATTTTGATGAAACTTTGCTTGAAGGTGAGTGAGGTAGTGTAGCGCTTAAGTTTGGCTCTATTGCGTTTTCCGCAAAGATGCGCAGAAGTTGTGGCTCGATGTGTGTTTGAAAGTTTGAAATGTCGCTGAATAGGCCATATTTTCAAACTTGTGAAGGCTGTGTAGGACAGAGTATTGGATGGATTTTGATGAAACTTTGCTTGAAGGTGAGTGAGGTAGTGTAGAGCTTAAGTGTTGCTCTATTGCGTTTTCCGCAAAGATGCGCAGAAGTTGTGGCTCGATGTGTGTTTGAAAGTTTGAAATGTCGCCGAATAGGCCATATTTTCAAACTTGTGAAGGCTGTGTAGGACAGAGTATTGGATGGATTTTGATGAAACTTTACTTGAAGGTGAGTGAGGTAGTGTAGAGCTTAAGTTTGGCTCTATTGCGTTTTCCGCAAAGATGC
Source organism: Prostheceraeus crozeri (assembly GCA_907163375.1). NCBI lineage: Eukaryota > Metazoa > Platyhelminthes > Polycladida > Euryleptidae > Prostheceraeus > Prostheceraeus crozeri. The sequence continues at coordinate 241,654 of CAJQUW010011309.1, read as the reverse complement.
GCAGAAGTTGTGGCTCGATGTGTGTTTGAAAGTTTGAAAATGTCGCTGAATAGGCCATATTTTCAAACTTGTGAAGGCTGTGTCGGACAGAGTATTGGATGGATTTTGATGAAACTTTGCTTGAAGGTGAGTGAGGTAGTGTAGAGCTTAAGTTTGGCTCTATTGCGTTTTCCGCAAAGATGCGCAGAAGTTGTGGCTCGATGTGTGTTTGAAAGTTTAAAATGTCGCTGAATCGGCAATATTTTCAAACTTGTGAAGGCTGTGTCGGACAGAGTATTGGATGGATTTTGATGAAACTTTGCTTGAAGGTGAGTGAGGTAGTGTAGAGCTTAAGTTTGGCTCTATTGCGTTTTCCGCAAAGATGCGCAGAAGTTGTGGCTCGATGTGTGTTTGAAAGTTTGAAATGTCGCTGAATAGGCCATATTTTCAAACTTGTGAAGGCTGTGTCGGACAGAGTATTGGATGGATTTTGATGAAACTTTGCTTGAAGGTGAGTGAGGTAGTGTAGAGCTTAAGTTTGGCTCTATTGCGTTTTCCGCAAAGATGCGCAGAAGTTGTGGCTCGATGTGTGTTTGAAAGTTTGAAATGTCGCTGAATCGGCAATATTTTCAAACTTGTGAAGGCTGTGTCGGACAGAGTATTTGATGGATTTTGATGAAACTTTGCTTGAAGGTGAGTGAGGTAGTGTAGAGCTTAAGTTTGGCTCTATTGCGTTTTCTCCCGCAAAGATGCGCAGAAAGTTGTGGCTCGATGTGTGTTTGAAAGTTTGAAATGTCGCTGAATAGGCCATATTTTCAAACTTGTGAAGGCTGTGTCGGACAGAGTATTGGATGGATTTTGATGAAACTTTGCTTGAAGGTGAGTGAGGTAGTGTAGAGCTTAAGTTTGGCTCTATTGCGTTTTCCGCAAAGATGCGCAGAAGTTGTGGCTCGATGTGTGTTTGAAAGTTTGAAATGTCGCTGAATAGGACATATTTTCAAACTTGTGAAGGCTGTGTAGGACAGAGTATTGGATGGATTTTGATGAAACTTTGCTTGAAGGTGAGTGAGGTAGTGTAGAGCTTAAGTTTGGCTCTATTGCGTTTTTCCGCAAAGATGCTCAGAATTTTTGGCTAGATTTGTTATTGAAAGTTTGAAATGTCTATGAATAGGAAATATTTTCAAACTTGTGAAGGCTGTGTAGGACAGATTATTGGATGGATTTTGATGAAACTTTACTTGAAGGTGAGTGAGGTAGTGTAGAGCGTAAGTTTGGCTCTATTGCGTTTTCCGCAAAGATGCGCAGAAGTTGTGGCTCGATGTGTGTTTGAAAGTTTCAAATGTCGCTGAATAGGCCATATTTTCAAACTTGTGAAGGCTGTGTAGGACAGAGTATTGGATGGATTTTGATGAAACTTTGCTTGAAGGTGAGTGAGGTAGTGTAGAGCTTAAGTTTGGCTCTATTGCGTTTTCCGCAAAGATGCGCAGAAGTTGTGGCTCGATGTGTGTTTGAAAGTTTGAAATGTCGCTGAATAGGACATATTTTCAAACTTGTGAAGGCTGTGTAGGACAGAGTATTGGATGGATTTTGATGAAACTTTGCTTGAAGGTGAGTGAGGTAGTGTAGAGCTTAAGTTTGGCTCTATTGCGTTTTCCGCAAAGATGCGCAGAAGTTGTGGCTCGATGTGTGTTTGAAAGTTTGAAATGTCGCTGAATAGGCCATATTTTCAAACTTGTGAAGGCTGTGTCGGACAGAGTATTGGATGGATTTTGATGAAAACTTTGCTTGAAGGTGAGTGAGGTAGTGTAGCGCTTAAGTTTGGGCTCTATTGCGTTTTCCGCAAAGATGCGCAGAAGTTGTGGCTCGATGTGTGTTTGAAAGTTTGAAATGTCGCTGAATAGGCCATATTTTCAAACTTGTGAAGGCTGTGTCGGACAGAGTATTGGATGGATTTTGATGAAACTTTGCTTGAAGGTGAGTGAGGTAGTGTAGAGCTTACGTTTGGCTCTATTGCGTTTTCCGCAAAGATGCGCAGAAGTTGTGGCTCGATGTGTGTTTGAAGGTTTGAAATGTCGCTGAATCGGCAATATTTTCAAACTTGTGAAGGTTGTGTCGGACAGAGTATTGGATGGATTTTGATGAAACTTTGCTTGAAGGTGAGTGAGGTAGTGTAGAGCTTAAGTTTGGCTCTATTGCGTTTCCGCAAAGATGCGCAGAAGTTGTGGCTCGATGTGTGTTTGAAAGTTTGAAATGTCGCTGAATAGGCCATATTTTCAAACTTGTGAAGGCTGTGTCGGACAGAGTATTGGATGGATTTTGATGAAACTTTGCTTGAAGGTGAGTGAGGTAGTGTAGCGCTTAAGTTTGGCTCTATTGCGTTTTCCGCAAAGATGCGCAGAAGTTGTGGCTCGATGTGTGTTTGAAAGTTTAAAATGTCGCTGAATAGGCCATATTTTCAAACTTGTGAAGGCTGTGTAGGACAGAGTATTGGATGGATTTTGATGAAACTTTGCTTGAAGGTGAGTGAGGTAGTGTAGAGCTTAAGTTTGGCTCTATTGCGTTTTCCGCAAAGATGCGCAGAAGTTGTGGCTCGATGTGTGTTTGAAAGTTTGAAATGTCGCTGAATAGGCCATATTTTCAAACTTGTGAAGGCTGTGTAGGACAGAGTATTGGATGGATTTTGATGAAACTTTGCTTGAAGGTGAGTGAGGTAGTGTAGAGCTTAAGTTTGGCTCTATTGCGTTTTCCGCAAAGATGCGCAGAAGTTGTGGCTCGATGTGTGTTTGAAAGTTTAAAATGTCGCTGAATAGGCCATATTTTCAAACTTGTGAAGGCTGTGTAGGACAGAGTATTGGATGGATTTTGATGAAACTTTGCTTGAAGGTGAGTGAGGTAGTGTAGCGCTTAAGTTTGGCTCTATTGCGTTTTCCGCAAAGATGCGCAGAAGTTGTGGCTCGATGTGTGTTTGAAAGTTTAAAATGTCGCTGAATAGGCCATATTTTCAAACTTGTGAAGGCTGTGTCGGACAGAGTATTGGATGGATTTTGATGAAACTTTACTTGAAGGTGAGTGAGGTAGTGTAGAGCTTAAGTTTGGCTCTATTGCGTTTTCCGCAAAGATGCGCAGAAGTTGTGGCTCGATGTGTGTTTGAAAGTTTGAAATGTCGCTGAATCGGCAATATTTTCAAACTTGTGAAGGCTGTGTCGGACAGAGTATTGGATGGATTTTGATGAAACTTTACTTGAAGGTGAGTGAGGTAGTGTAGAGCTTAAGTTTGGCTCTATTGCGTTTTCCGCAAAGATGCGCAGAAGTTGTGGCTCGATGTGTGTTTGAAAGTTTGAAATGTCGCTGAATAGGCCATATTTTCAAACTTGTGAAGGCTGTGTCGGACAGAGTATTGGATGGATTTTGATGAAACTTTGCTTGAAGGTGAGTGAGGTAGTGTAGAGCTTAAGTTTGGCTCTATTGCGTTTTCCGCAAAGATGCGCAGAAGTTGTGGCTCGATGTGTGTTTGAAAGTTTGAAATGTCGCTGAATAGGCCATATTTTCAAACTTGTGAAGGCTGTGTCGGACAGAGTATTTGATGGATTTTGATGAAACTTTGCTTGAAGGTGAGTGAGGTAGTGTAGCGCTTAAGTTTGGCTCTATTGCGTTTTCCGCAAAGATGCGCAGAAGTTGTGGCTCGATGTGTGTTTGAAAGTTTAAAATGTCGCTGAATAGGCCATATTTTCAAACTTGTGAAGGCTGTGTCGGACAGAGTATTTGATGGATTTTGATGAAACTTTGCTTGAAGGTGAGTGAGGTAGTGTAGCGCTTAAGTTTGGCTCTATTGCGTTTTCCGCAAAGATGCGCAGAAGTTGTGGCTCGATGTGTGTTTGAAAGTTTAAAATGTCGCTGAATAGGCCATATTTTCAAACTTGTGAAGGCTGTGTAGGACAGAGTATTGGATGGATTTTGATGAAACTTTGCTTGAAGGTGAGTGAGGTAGTGTAGAGCTTAAGTTTGGCTCTATTGCGTTTTCCGCAAAGATGCGCAGAAGTTGTGGCTCGATGTGTGTTTGAAAGTTTGAAATGTCGCTGAATCGGCAATATTTTCAAACTTGTGAAGGCTGTGTCGGACAGAGTATTGGATGGATTTTGATGAAACTTTACTTGAAGGTGAGTGAGGTAGTGTAGAGCTTAAGTTTGGCTCTATTGCGTTTTCCGCAAAGATGCGCAGAAGTTGTGGCTCGATGTGTGTTTGAAAGTTTGAAATGTCGCTGAATAGGCCATATTTTCAAACTTGTGAAGGCTGTGTCAGACAGAGTATTGGATGGATTTTGATGAAACTTTGCTTGAAGGTGAGTGAGGTAGTGTAGCGCTTAAGTTTGGCTCTATTGCGTTTTCCGCAAAGATGCGCAGAAGTTGTGGCTCGATGTGTGTTTGAAAGTTTGAAATGTCGCTGAATAGGCCATATTTTCAAACTTGTGAAGGCTGTGTCGGACAGAGTATTTGATGGATTTTGATGAAACTTTGCTTGAAGGTGAGTGAGGTAGTGTAGCGCTTAAGTTTGGCTCTATTGCGTTTTCCGCAAAGATGCGCAGAAGTTGTGGCTCGATGTGTGTTTGAAAGTTTAAAATGTCGCTGAATAGGCCATATTTTCAAACTTGTGAAGGCTGTGTAGGACAGAGTATTGGATGGATTTTGATGAAACTTTGCTTGAAGGTGAGTGAGGTAGTGTAGAGCTTAAGTTTGGCTCTATTGCGTTTTCCGCAAAGATGCGCAGAAGTTGTGGCTCGATGTGTGTTTGAAAGTTTGAAATGTCGCTGAATAGGCCATATTTTCAAACTTGTGAAGGCTGTGTCGGACAGAGTATTTGATGGATTTTGATGAAACTTTGCTTGAAGGTGAGTGAGGTAGTGTAGCGCTTAAGTTTGGCTCTATTGCGTTTTCCGCAAAGATGCGCAGAAGTTGTGGCTCGATGTGTGTTTGAAAGTTTAAAATGTCGCTGAATAGGCCATATTTTCAAACTTGTGAAGGCTGTGTAGGACAGAGTATTGGATGGATTTTGATGAAACTTTGCTTGAAGGTGAGTGAGGTAGTGTAGAGCTTAAGTTTGGCTCTATTGCGTTTTCCGCAAAGATGCGCAGAAGTTGTGGCTCGATGTGTGTTTGAAAGTTTGAAATGTCGCTGAATCGGCAATATTTTCAAACTTGTGAAGGCTGTGTCGGACAGAGTATTGGATGGATTTTGATGAAACTTTGCTTGAAGGTGAGTGAGGTAGTGTAGAGCTTAAGTTTGGCTCTATTGCGTTTTCCGCAAAGATGCGCAGAAGTTGTGGCTCGATGTGTGTTTTAAAGTTTGAAATGAAGATGAATAGGACATATTTTCAAACTTGTGAAGGCTGTGTCGGACAGAGTATTGGATGGATTTTGATGAAACTTTGCTTGAAGGTGAGTGAGGTAGTGTAGCGCTTAAGTTTGGCTCTATTGCGTTTTCCGCAAAGATGCGCAGAAGTTGTGGCTCGATGTGTGTTTGAAAGTTTGAAATGTCGCTGAATAGGCCATATTTTCAAACTTGTGAAGGCTGTGTAGGACAGAGTATTGGATGGATTTTGATGAAACTTTGCTTGAAGGTGAGTGAGGTAGTGTAGAGCTTAAGTTTGGCTCTATTGCGTTTTCCGCAAAGATGCGCAGAAGTTGTGGCTCGATGTGTGTTTGAAAGTTTGAAATGTCGCTGAATAGGCCATATTTTCAAACTTGTGAAGGCTGTGTCGGACAGAGTATTGGATGGATTTTGATGAAACTTTACTTGAAGGTGAGTGAGGTAGTGTAGAGCTTAAGTTTGGCTCTATTGCGTTTTCCGCAAAGATGCGCAGAAGTTGTGGCTCGATGTGTGTTTGAAAGTTTGAAATGTCGCTGAATAGGCCATATTTTCAAACTTGTGAAGGCTGTGTCGGACAGAGTATTGGATGGATTTTGATGAAACTTTGCTTGAAGGTGAGTGAGGTAGTGTAGAGCTTAAGTTTGGCTCTATTGCGTTTTCCGCAAAGATGCGCAGAAGTTGTGGCTCGATGTGTGTTTGAAAGTTTGAAATGTCGCTGAATAGGCCATATTTTCAAACTTGTGAAGGCTGTGTAGGACAGAGTATTGGATGGATTTTGATGAAACTTTGCTTGAAGGTGAGTGAGGTATTGTAGAGCTTAAGTTTGGCTCTATTGCGTTTTCCGCAAAGATGTGCAGAAGTTGTGGCTCGATGTGTGTTTGAAAGTTTGAAATGTCGCTGAATAGGACATATTTTCAAACTTGTGAAGGCTGTGTCAGACAGAGTATTGAATGGATTTTGATGAAACTTTACTTGAAGGTGAGTGAGGTAGTGTAGAGCTTAAGTTTGGCTCTATTGCGTTTTCCGCAAAGATGCGCAGACGTTTTGGCTCGATGTGTGTTTGAAAGTTTGAAATGTCGCTGAATAGGCCATATTTTCAAACTTGTGAAGGCTGTGTAGGACAGAGTATTGGATGGATTTTGATGAAACTTTACTTGAAGGTGAGTGAGGTAGTGTAGAGCTTACGTTTGGCTCTATTGCGTTTTCCGAAAAGATGCGCAGAAGTTGTGGCTCGATGTGTGTTTGAAAGTTTGAAATGTCGCTGAATAGGCCATATTTTCAAACTTGTGAAGGCTGTGTAGGACAGAGTATTGGATGGATTTTGATGAAACTTTGCTTGAAGGTGAGTGAGGTAGTGTAGAGCTTACGTTTGGCTCTATTGCGTTTTCCGAAAAGATGCGCAGAAGTTGTGGCTCGATGTGTGTTTGAAAGTTTGAAATGTCGCTGAATAGGCCATATTTTCAAACTTGTGAAGGCTGTGTCGGACAGAGTATTGGATGGATTTTGATGAAACTTTGCTTGAAGGTGAGTGAGGTAGTGTAAAGCTTAAGTGTGGCTCTATTGCGTTTTCCGCAAAGATGCGCAGAAGTTGTGGCTCGATGTGTGTTTGAAAGTTTGAAATGTCGCTGAATAGGCCATATTTTCAAACTTGTGAAGGCTGTGTCGGACAGAGTATTGGATGGATTTTGATGAAACTTTGCTTGAAGGTGAGTGAGGTATTGTAGAGCTTAAGTTTGGCTCTATTGCGTTTTCCGCAAAGATGCGCAGAAGTTGTGGCTCGATGTGTGTTTGAAAGTTTGAAATGTCGCTGAATAGGCCATATTTTCAAACTTGTGAAGGCTGTGTAGGACAGAGTATTGGATGGATTTTGATGAAACTTTGCTTGAAGGTGAGTGAGGTAGTGTAGAGCTTAAGTTTGGCTCTATTGCGTTTTCCGCAAAGATGCGCAGAAGTTGTGGCTCGATGTGTGTTTGAAAGTTTGAAATGTCGCTGAATAGGCCATATTTTCAAACTTGTGAAGGCTGTGTCGGACAGAGTATTGGATGGATTTTGAAGAAACTTTGCTTGAAGGTGAGTGAGGTAGTGTAGCGCTTAAGTTTGGCTCTATTGCGTTTTCCGCAAAGATGCGCAGAAGTTGTGGCTCGATGTGTGTTTGAAAGTTTGAAATGTCGCTGAATCGGCAATATTTTCAAACTTGTGAAGGCTGTGTCGGACAGAGTATTGGATGGATTTTGATGAAACTTTGCTTGAAGGTGAGTGAGGTAGTGTAGAGCTTACGTTTGGCTCTATTGCGTTTTCCGCAAAGATGCCCAGAAGTTGTGGCTCGATGTGTGTTTGAAAGTTTGAAATGTCGCTGAATAGGCCATATTTTCAAACTTGTGAAGGCTGTGTCGGACAGAGTATTGGATGGATTTTGATGAAACTTTGCTTGAAGGTGAGTGAGGTAGTGTAGAGCTTAAGTTTGGCTCTATTGCGTTTTCCGCAAAGATGCGCAGAAGTTGTGGCTCGATGTGTGTTTGAAAGTTTAAAATGTCGCTGAATAGGCCATATTTTCAAACTTGTGAAGGCTGTGTAGGACAGAGTATTGGATGGATTTTGATGAAACTTTGCTTGAAGGTGAGTGAGGTAGTGTAGAGCTTAAGTTTGGCTCTATTGCGTTTTCCGCAAAGATGCGCAGAAGTTGTGGCTCGATGTGTGTTTGAAAGTTTGAAATGTCGCTGAATAGGCCATATTTTCAAACTTGTGAAGGCTGTGTAGGACAGAGTATTGGATGGATTTTGATGAAACTTTACTTGAAGGTGAGTGAGGTAGTGTAGAGCTTAAGTTTGGCTCTATTGCGTTTTCCGCAAAGATGCGCAGAAGTTGTGGCTCGATGTGTGTTTGAAAGTTTGAAATGTCGCTGAATCGGCAATATTTTCAAACTTGTGAAGGCTGTGTCGGACAGAGTATTGGATGGATTTTGATGAAACTTTACTTGAAGGTGAGTGAGGTAGTGTAGAGCTTAAGTTTGGCTCTATTGCGTTTTCCGCAAAGATGCGCAGAAGTTGTGGTTCGATGTGTGTTTGAAAGTTTGAAATGTCGCTGAATAGGACATATTTTCAAACTTGTGAAGGCTGTGTCAGACAGAGTATTGAATGGATTTTGATGAAACTTTACTTGAAGGTGAGTGAGGTAGTGTAGAGCTTAAGTTTGGCTCTATTGCGTTTTCCGCAAAGATGCGCAGAAGTTTTGGCTCGATGTGTGTTTGAAAGTTTGAAATGTCGCTGAATAGGCCATATTTTCAAAACTTGTGAAGGCTGTGTAGGACAGAGTATTTGATGGATTTTGATGAAACTTTGCTTGAAGGTGAGTGAGGTAGTGTAGAGCTTACGTTTGGCTCTATTGCGTTTTCCGCAAAGATGCGCAGAAGTTGTGGCTCGATGTGTGTTTGAAAGTTTGAAATGTCGCTGAATAGGACATATTTTCAAACTTGTGAAGGCTGTGTCAGACAGAGTATTGAATGGATTTTGATGAAACTTTACTTGAAGGTGAGTGAGGTAGTGTAGAGCTTAAGTTTGGCTCTATTGCGTTTTCCGCAAAGATGCGCAGACGTTTTGGCTCGATGTGTGTTTGAAAGTTTGAAATGTCGCTGAATAGGCCATATTTTCAAACTTGTGAAGGCTGTGTAGGACAGAGTATTGGATGGATTTTGATGAAACTTTGCTTGAAGGTGAGTGAGGTAGTGTAGAGCTTACGTTTGGCTCTATTGCGTTTTCCGAAAAGATGCGCAGAAGTTGTGGCTCGATGTGTGTTTGAAAGTTTGAAATGTCGCTGAATAGGCCATATTTTCAAACTTGTGAAGGCTGTGTCGGACAGAGTATTGGATGGATTTTGATGAAACTTTGCTTGAAGGTGAGTGAGGTAGTGTAAAGCTTAAGTGTGGCTCTATTGCGTTTTCCGCAAAGATGCGCAGAAGTTGTGGCTCGATGTGTGTTTGAAAGTTTGAAATGTCGCTGAATAGGCCATATTTTCAAACTTGTGAAGGCTGTGTCGGACAGAGTATTGGATGGATTTTGATGAAACTTTGCTTGAAGGTGAGTGAGGTATTGTAGAGCTTAAGTTTGGCTCTATTGCGTTTTCCGCAAAGATGCGCAGAAGTTGTGGCTCGATGTGTGTTTGAAAGTTTGAAATGTCGCTGAATAGGCCATATTTTCAAACTTGTGAAGGCTGTGTAGGACAGAGTATTGGATGGATTTTGATGAAACTTTGCTTGAAGGTGAGTGAGGTAGTGTAGAGCTTACGTTTGGCTCTATTGCGTTTTCCGCAAAGATGCGCAGAAGTTGTGGCTCGATGTGTGTTTGAAAGTTTGAAATGTCGCTGAATAGGCCATATTTTCAAACTTGTGAAGGCTGTGTCGGACAGAGTATTGGATGGATTTTGATGAAACTTTGCTTGAAGGTGAGTGAGGTAGTGTAGCGCTTAAGTTTGGCTCTATTGCGTTTTCCGCAAAGATGCGCAGAAGTTGTGGCTCGATGTGTGTTTGAAAGTTTAAAATGTCGCTGAATAGGCCATATTTTCAAACTTGTGAAGGCTGTGTAGGACAGAGTATTGGATGGATTTTGATGAAACTTTGCTTGAAGGTGAGTGAGGTAGTGTAGAGCTTAAGTTTGGCTCTATTGCGTTTTCCGCAAAGATGCGCAGAAGTTGTGGCTCGATGTGTGTTTGAAAGTTTGAAATGTCGCTGAATAGGCCATATTTTCAAACTTGTGAAGGCTGTGTAGGACAGAGTATTGGATGGATTTTGATGAAACTTTGCTTGAAGGTGAGTGAGGTAGTGTAGAGCTTAAGTTTGGCTCTATTGCGTTTTCCGCAAAGATGCGCAGAAGTTGTGGCTCGATGTGTGTTTGAAAGTTTGAAATGTCGCTGAATAGGCCATATTTTCAAACTTGTGAAGGCTGTGTCGGACAGAGTATCGGATGGATTTTGATGAAACTTTACTTGAAGGTGAGTGAGGTAGTGTAGAGCTTAAGTTTGGCTCTATTGCGTTTTCCGCAAAGATGCGCAGAAGTTGTGGCTCGATGTGTGTTTGAAAGTTTGAAATGTCGCTGAATAGGACATATTTTCAAACTTGTGAAGGCTGTGTCAGACAGAGTATTGAATGGATTTTGATGAAACTTTACTTGAAGGTGAGTGAGGTAGTGTAGAGCTTAAGTTTGGCTCTATTGCGTTTTCCGCAAAGATGCGCAGACGTTTTGGCTCGATGTGTGTTTGAAAGTTTGAAATGTCGCTGAATAGGCCATATTTTCAAACTTGTGAAGGCTGTGTAGGACAGAGTATTGGATGGATTTTGATGAAACTTTGCTTGAAGGTGAGTGAGGTAGTGTAGAGCTTACGTTTGGCTCTATTGCGTTTTCCGCAAAGATGCGCAGAAGTTGTGGCTCGATGTGTGTTTGAAAGTTTGAAATGTCGCTGAATAGGCCATATTTTCAAACTTGTGAAGGCTGTGTAGGACAGAGTATTGGATGGATTTTGATGAAACTTTGCTTGAAGGTGAATGAGGTAGTGTAAAGCTTAAGTGTGGCTCTATTGCGTTTTCCGCAAAGATGCGCAGAAGTTGTGGCTCGATGTGTGTTTGAAAGTTTGAAATGTCGCTGAATAGGCCATATTTTCAAACTTGTGAAGGCTGTGTCGGACAGAGTATTGGATGGATTTTGATGAAACTTTGCTTGAAGGTGAGTGAGGTATTGTAGAGCTTAAGTTTGGCTCTATTGCGTTTTCCGCAAAGATGCGCAGAAGTTGTGGCTCGATGTGTGTTTGAAAGTTTGAAATGTCGCTGAATAGGCCATATTTTCAAACTTGTGAAGGCTGTGTAGGACAGAGTATTGGATGGATTTTGATGAAACTTTGCTTGAAGGTGAGTGAGGTAGTGTAGAGCTTAAGTTTGGCTCTATTGCGTTTTCCGCAAAGATGCGCAGAAGTTGTGGCTCGATGTGTGTTTGAAAGTTTGAAATGTCGCTGAATAGGCCATATTTTCAAACTTGTGAAGGCTGTGTCGGACAGAGTATTGGATGGATTTTGATGAAACTTTGCTTGAAGGTGAGTGAGGTAGTGTAGAGCTTAAGTTTGGCTCTATTGCGTTTTCCGCAAAGATGCGCAGAAGTTGTGGCTCGATGTGTGTTTGAAAGTTTAAAATGTCGCTGAATAGGCCATATTTTCAAACTTGTGAAGGCTGTGTAGGACAGAGTATTGGATGGATTTTGATGAAACTTTGCTTGAAGGTGAGTGAGGTAGTGTAGAGCTTAAGTTTGGCTCTATTGCGTTTTCCGCAAAGATGCGCAGAAGTTGTGGCTCGATGTGTGTTTGAAAGTTTGAAATGTCGCTGAATAGGCCATATTTTCAAACTTGTGAAGGCTGTGTCGGACAGAGTATTTGATGGATTTTGATGAAACTTTGCTTGAAGGTGAGTGAGGTATTGTAGAGCTTAAGTTTGGCTCTATTGCGTTTTCCGCAAAGATGCGCAGAAGTTGTGGCTCGATGTGTGTTTGAAAGTTTGAAATGTCGCTGAATAGGCCATATTTTCAAACTTGTGAAGGCTGTGTAGGACAGAGTATTGGATGGATTTTGATGAAACTTTGCTTGAAGGTGAGTGAGGTAGTGTAGAGCTTAAGTTTGGCTCTATTGCGTTTTCCGCAAAGATGCGCAGAAGTTGTGGCTCGATGTGTGTTTGAAAGTTTGAAATGTCGCTGAATAGGCCATATTTTCAAACTTGTGAAGGCTGTGTCGGACAGAGTATTGGATGGATTTTGATGAAACTTTGCTTGAAGGTGAGTGAGGTAGTGTAGAGCTTAAGTTTGGCTCTATTGCGTTTTCCGCAAAGATGCGCAGAAGTTGTGGCTCGATGTGTGTTTGAAAGTTTAAAATGTCGCTGAATAGGCCATATTTTCAAACTTGTGAAGGCTGTGTAGGACAGAGTATTGGATGGATTTTGATGAAACTTTGCTTGAAGGTGAGTGAGGTAGTGTAGAGCTTAAGTTTGGCTCTATTGCGTTTTCCGCAAAGATGCGCAGAAGTTGTGGCTCGATGTGTGTTTGAAAGTTTGAAATGTCGCTGAATAGGCCATATTTTCAAACTTGTGAAGGCTGTGTAGGACAGAGTATTGGATGGATTTTGATGAAACTTTACTTGAAGGTGAGTGAGGTAGTGTAGAGCTTAAGTTTGGCTCTATTGCGTTTTCCGCAAAGATGCGCAGAAGTTGTGGCTCGATGTGTGTTTGAAAGTTTGAAATGTCGCTGAATCGGCAATATTTTCAAACTTGTGAAGGCTGTGTCGGACAGAGTATTGGATGGATTTTGATGAAACTTTACTTGAAGGTGAGTGAGGTAGTGTAGAGCTTAAGTTTGGCTCTATTGCGTTTTCCGCAAAGATGCGCAGAAGTTGTGGCTCGATGTGTGTTTGAAAGTTTGAAATGTCGCTGAATAGGCCATATTTTCAAACTTGTGAAGGCTGTGTCGGACAGAGTATTGGATGGATTTTGATGAAACTTTGCTTGAAGGTGAGTGAGGTATTGTAGAGCTTAAGTTTGGCTCTATTGCGTTTTCCGCAAAGATGCGCAGAAGTTGTGGCTCGATGTGTGTTTGAAAGTTTGAAATGTCGCTGAATAGGCCATATTTTCAAACTTGTGAAGACTGTGTCGGACAGAGTATTTGATGGATTTTGATGAAACTTTGCTTGAAGGTGAGTGAGGTAGTGTAGCGCTTAAGTTTGGCTCTATTGCGTTTTCCGCAAAGATGCGCAGAAGTTGTGGCTCGATGTGTGTTTGAAAGTTTAAAATGTCGCTGAATAGGCCATATTTTCAAACTTGTGAAGGCTGTGTAGGACAGAGTATTCGATGGATTTTGATGAAACTTTGCTTGAAGGTGAGTGAGGTAGTGTAGAGCTTAAGTTTGGCTCTATTGCGTTTTCCGCAAAGATGCGCAGAAGTTGTGGCTCGATGTGTGTTTGAAAGTTTGAAATGTCGCTGAATCGGCAATATTTTCAAACTTGCGAAGGCTGTGTCGGACAGAGTATTGGATGGATTTTGATGAAACTTTGTTTGAAGGTGAGTGAGGTAGTGTAGAGCTTAGGTTTGGCTCTATTGCGTTTTCCGCAAAGATGCGCAGAAGTTGTGGCTCGATGTGTGTTTGAAAGTTTGAAATGTCGCTGAATAGGCAATATTTTCAAACTTGTGAAGGCTGTGTCGGACAGAGTATTTGATGGATTTTGATGAAACTTTGCTTGAAGGTGAGTGAGGTAGTGTAGCGCTTAAGTTTGGCTCTATTGCGTTTTCCGCAAAGATGCGCAGAAGTTGTGGCTCGATGTGTGTTTGAAAGTTTAAAATGTCGCTGAATAGGCCATATTTTCAAACTTGTGAAGGCTGTGTAGGACAGAGTATTGGATGGATTTTGATGAAACTTTACTTGAAGGTGAGTGAGGTAGTGTAGAGCTTAAGTTTGGCTCTATTGCGTTTTCCGCAAAGATGCGCAGAAGTTGTGGCTCGATGTGTGTTTGAAAGTTTGAAATGTCGCTGAATCGGCAATATTTTCAAACTTGTGAAGGCTGTGTCGGACAGAGTATTGGATGGATTTTGATGAAACTTTACTTGAAGGTGAGTGAGGTAGTGTAGAGCTTAAGTTTGGCTCTATTGCGTTTTCCGCAAAGATGCGCAGAAGTTGTGGCTCGATGTGTGTTTGAAAGTTTGAAATGTCGCTGAATAGGCCATATTTTCAAACTTGTGAAGGCTGTGTCGGACAGAGTATTGGATGGATTTTGATGAAACTTTGCTTGAAGGTGAGTGAGGTAGTGTAGAGCTTAAGTTTGGCTCTATTGCGTTTTCCGCAAAGATGCGCAGAAGTTGTGGCTCGATGTGTGTTTGAAAGTTTGAAATGTCGCTGAATAGGCCATATTTTCAAACTTGTGAAGGCTGTGTAGGACAGAGTATTGGATGGATTTTGATGAAACTTTGCTTGAAGGTGAGTGAGGTAGTGTAGAGCTTAAGTTTGGCTCTATTGCTTTTTCCGCAAAGATGCGCAGAAGTTGTGGCTCGATGTGTGTTTGAAAGTTTGAAATGTCGCTGAATAGGCCATATTTTCAAACTTGTGAAGGCTGTGTCGGACAGAGTATTCGATGGATTTTGATGAAACTTTGCTTGAAGGTGAGTGAGGTAGTGTAGCGCTTAAGTTTGGCTCTATTGCGTTTTCCGCAAAGATGCGCAGAAGTTGTGGCTCGATGTGTGTTTGAAAGTTTGAAATGTCGCTGAATAGGCCATATTTTCAAACTTGTGAAGGCTGTGTAGGACAGAGTATTGGATGGATTTTGATGAAACTTTGCTTGAAGGTGAGTGAGGTATTGTAGAGCTTAAGTTTGGCTCTATTGCGTTTTCCGCAAAGATGCGCAGAAGTTGTGGCTCGATGTGTGTTTGAAAGTTTGAAATGTCGCTGAATAGGCCATATTTTCAAACTTGTGAAGACTGTGTCGGACAGAGTATTTGATGGATTTTGATGAAACTTTGCTTGAAGGTGAGTGAGGTAGTGTAGCGCTTAAGTTTGGCTCTATTGCGTTTTCCGCAAAGATGCGCAGAAGTTGTGGCTCGATGTGTGTTTGAAAGTTTAAAATGTCGCTGAATAGGCCATATTTTCAAACTTGTGAAGGCTGTGTAGGACAGAGTATTCGATGGATTTTGATGAAACTTTGCTTGAAGGTGAGTGAGGTAGTGTAGAGCTTAAGTTTGGCTCTATTGCGTTTTCCGCAAAGATGCGCAGAAGTTGTGGCTCGATGTGTGTTTGAAAGTTTGAAATGTCGCTGAATCGGCAATATTTTCAAACTTGCGAAGGCTGTGTCGGACAGAGTATTGGATGGATTTTGATGAAACTTTGTTTGAAGGTGAGTGAGGTAGTGTAGAGCTTAGGTTTGGCTCTATTGCGTTTTCCGCAAAGATGCGCAGAAGTTGTGGCTCGATGTGTGTTTGAAAGTTTGAAATGTCGCTGAATAGGCAATATTTTCAAACTTGTGAAGGCTGTGTCGGACAGAGTATTTGATGGATTTTGATGAAACTTTGCTTGAAGGTGAGTGAGGTAGTGTAGCGCTTAAGTTTGGCTCTATTGCGTTTTCCGCAAAGATGCGCAGAAGTTGTGGCTCGATGTGTGTTTGAAAGTTTAAAATGTCGCTGAATAGGCCATATTTTCAAACTTGTGAAGGCTGTGTAGGACAGAGTATTGGATGGATTTTGATGAAACTTTACTTGAAGGTGAGTGAGGTAGTGTAGAGCTTAAGTTTGGCTCTATTGCGTTTTCCGCAAAGATGCGCAGAAGTTGTGGCTCGATGTGTGTTTGAAAGTTTGAAATGTCGCTGAATCGGCAATATTTTCAAACTTGCGAAGGCTGTGTCGGACAGAGTATTGGATGGATTTTGATGAAACTTTGTTTGAAGGTGAGTGAGGTAGTGTAGAGCTTAGGTTTGGCTCTATTGCGTTTTCCGCAAAGATGCGCAGAAGTTGTGGCTCGATGTGTGTTTGAAAGTTTGAAATGTCGCTGAATAGGCAATATTTTCAAACTTGTGAAGGCTGTGTCGGACAGAGTATTTGATGGATTTTGATGAAACTTTGCTTGAAGGTGAGTGAGGTAGTGTAGCGCTTAAGTTTGGCTCTATTGCGTTTTCCGCAAAGATGCGCAGAAGTTGTGGCTCGATGTGTGTTTGAAAGTTTAAAATGTCGCTGAATAGGCCATATTTTCAAACTTGTGAAGGCTGTGTAGGACAGAGTATTGGATGGATTTTGATGAAACTTTACTTGAAGGTGAGTGAGGTAGTGTAGAGCTTAAGTTTGGCTCTATTGCGTTTTCCGCAAAGATGCGCAGAAGTTGTGGCTCGATGTGTGTTTGAAAGTTTGAAATGTCGCTGAATCGGCAATATTTTCAAACTTGTGAAGGCTGTGTCGGACAGAGTATTGGATGGATTTTGATGAAACTTTACTTGAAGGTGAGTGAGGTAGTGTAGAGCTTAAGTTTGGCTCTATTGCGTTTTCCGCAAAGATGCGCAGAAGTTGTGGCTCGATGTGTGTTTGAAAGTTTGAAATGTCGCTGAATAGGCCATATTTTCAAACTTGTGAAGGCTGTGTCGGACAGAGTATTGGATGGATTTTGATGAAACTTTGCTTGAAGGTGAGTGAGGTAGTGTAGAGCTTAAGTTTGGCTCTATTGCGTTTTCCGCAAAGATGCGCAGAAGTTGTGGCTCGATGTGTGTTTGAAAGTTTGAAATGTCGCTGAATAGGCCATATTTTCAAACTTGTGAAGGCTGTGTAGGACAGAGTATTGGATGGATTTTGATGAAACTTTGCTTGAAGGTGAGTGAGGTAGTGTAGAGCTTAAGTTTGGCTCTATTGCTTTTTCCGCAAAGATGCGCAGAAGTTGTGGCTCGATGTGTGTTTGAAAGTTTGAAATGTCGCTGAATAGGCCATATTTTCAAAATTGTGAAGGCTGTGTCGGACAGAGTATTCGATGGATTTTGATGAAACTTTGCTTGAAGGTGAGTGAGGTAGTGTAGCGCTTAAGTTTGGCTCTATTGCGTTTTCCGCAAAGATGCGCAGAAGTTGTGGCTCGATGTGTGTTTGAAAGTTTGAAATGTCGCTGAATAGGCCATATTTTCAAACTTGTGAAGGCTGTGTAGGACAGAGTATTGGATGGATTTTGATGAAACTTTGCTTGAAGGTGAGTGAGGTATTGTAGAGCTTAAGTTTGGCTCTATTGCGTTTTCCGCAAAGATGCGCAGAAGTTGTGGCTCGATGTGTGTTTGAAAGTTTGAAATGTCGCTGAATAGGACATATTTTCAAACTTGTGAAGGCTGTGTCAGACAGAGTATTGAATGGATTTTGATGAAACTTTACTTGAAGGTGAGTGAGGTAGTGTAGAGCTTAAGTTTGGCTCTATTGCGTTTTCCGCAAAGATGCGCAGACGTTTTGGCTCGATGTGTGTTTGAAAGTTTGAAATGTCGCTGAATAGGCCATATTTTCAAAACTTGTGAAGGCTGTGTAGGACAGAGTATTGGATGGATTTTGATGAAACTTTGCTTGAAGGTGAGTGAGGTAGTGTAGAGCTTACGTTTGGCTCTATTGCGTTTTCCGAAAAGATGCGCAGAAGTTGTGGCTCGATGTGTGTTTGAAAGTTTGAAATGTCGCTGAATAGGCCATATTTTCAAACTTGTGAAGGCTGTGTCGGACAGAGTATTGGATGGATTTTGATGAAACTTTGCTTGAAGGTGAGTGAGGTAGTGTAAAGCTTAAGTGTGGCTCTATTGCGTTTTCCGCAAAGATGCGCAGAAGTTGTGGCTCGATGTGTGTTTGAAAGTTTGAAATGTCGCTGAATAGGCAATATTTTCAAACTTGTGAAGGCTGTGTCGGACAGAGTATTGGATGGATTTTGATGAAACTTTGCTTGAAGGTGAGTGAGGTATTGTAGAGCTTAAGTTTGGCTCTATTGCGTTTTCCGCAAAGATGCGCAGAAGTTGTGGCTCGATGTGTGTTTGAAAGTTTGAAATGTCGCTGAATAGGCCATATTTTCAAACTTGTGAAGGCTGTGTAGGACAGAGTATTGGATGGATTTTGATGAAACTTTGCTTGAAGGTGAGTGAGGTAGTGTAGAGCTTAAGTTTGGCTCTATTGCGTTTTCCGCAAAGATGTGCAGAAGTTGTGGCTCGATGTGTGTTTGAAAGTTTGAAATGTCGCTGAATAGGCCATATTTTCAAACTTGTGAAGGCTGTGTCGGACAGAGTATTGGATGGATTTTGATGAAACTTTGCTTGAAGGTGAGTGAGGTATTGTAGAGCTTAAGTTTGGCTCTATTGCGTTTTCCGCAAAGATGCGCAGAAGTTGTGGCTCGATGTGTGTTTGAAAGTTTGAAATGTCGCTGAATAGGCCATATTTTCAAACTTGTGAAGGCTGTGTAGGACAGAGTATTGGATGGATTTTGATGAAACTTTTCTTGAAGGTGAGTGAGGTATTGTAGAGCTTAAGTTTGGCTCTATTGCGCTTTCCGCAAAGATGCGCAGAAGTTGTGGCTCGATGTGTGTTTGAAAGTTTGAAATGTCGCTGAATAGGACATATTTTCAAACTTGTGAAGGCTGTGTCAGACAGAGTATTGAATGGATTTTGATGAAACTTTACTTGAAGGTGAGTGAGGTAGTGTAGAGCTTAAGTTTGGCTCTATTGCGTTTTCCGCAAAGATGCGCAGACGTTTTGGCTCGATGTGTGTTTGAAAGTTTGAAATGTCGCTGAATAGGCCATATTTTCAAACTTGTGAAGGCTGTGTAGGACAGAGTATTGGATGGATTTTGATGAAACTTTGCTTGAAGGTGAGTGAGGTAGTGTAGAGCTTACGTTTGGCTCTATTGCGTTTTCCGAAAAGATGCGCAGAAGTTGTGGCTCGATGTGTGTTTGAAAGTTTGAAATGTCGCTGAATAGGCCATATTTTCAAACTTGTGAAGGCTGTGTCGGACAGAGTATTGGATGGATTTTGATGAAACTTTGCTTGAAGGTGAGTGAGGTAGTGTAAAGCTTAAGTTTGGCTCTATTGCGTTTTCCGCAAAGATGCGCAGAAGTTGTGGCTCGATGTGTGTTTGAAAGTTTGAAATGTCACTGAATAGGCCATATTTTCAAACTTGTGAAGGCTGTGTAGGACAGAGTATTGGATGGATTTTGATGAAACTTTACTTGAAGGTGAGTGAGGTAGTGTAGAGCTTAAGTTTGGCTCTATTGCGTTTTCCGCAAAGATGCGCAGAAGTTGTGGCTCGATGTGTGTTTGAAAGTTTGAAATGTCGCTGAATAGGCCATATTTTCAAACTTGTGAAGGCTGTGTAGGACAGAGTATTTGATGGATTTTGATGAAACTTTGCTTGAAGGTGAGTGAGGTAGTGTAGAGCTTAAGTTTGGCTCTATTGCGTTTTCCGCAAAGATGCGCAGAAGTTGTGGCTCGATGTGTGTTTGAAAGTTTGAAATGTCGCTGAATAGGACATATTTTCAAACTTGTGAAGGCTGTGTAGGACAGAGTATTGGATGGATTTTGATGAAACTTTTCTTGAAGGTGAGTGAGGTAGTATAGAGCTTAAGTTCGGCTCTATTGCGTTTTCCGCAAAGATGCCCAGAAGTTGTGGCTCGATGTGTGTTTGAAAGTTTGAAATGTCGCTGAATAGGCCATATTTTCAAACTTGTGAAGGCTGTGTCGGACAGAGTATTTGATGGATTTTGATGAAACTTTGCTTGAAGGTGAGTGAGGTAGTGTAGCGCTTAAGTTTGGCTCTATTGCGTTTTCCGCAAAGATGCGCAGAAGTTGTGGCTCGATGTGTGTTTGAAAGTTTGAAATGTCGCTGAATAGGCCATATTTTCAAACTTGTGAAGGCTGTGTCGGACAGAGTATTGGATGGATTTTGATGAAACTTTGCTTGAAGGTGATTGAGGTAGTGTAAAGCTTAAGTTTGGCTCTATTGCGTTTTCCGCAAAGATGCGCAGAAGTTGTGGCTCGATGTGTGTTTGAAAGTTTGAAATGTCGCTGAATAGGCCATATTTTCAAACTTGTGAAGGCTGTGTCGGACAGAGTATTGGATGGATTTTGATGAAACTTTACTTGAAGGTGAGTGAGGTAGTGTAGAGCTTAAGTTTGGCTCTATTGCGTTTTCCGCAAAGATGCGCAGAAGTTGTGGCTCGATGTGTGTTTGAAAGTTTGAAATGTCGCTGAATAGGCCATATTTTCAAACTTGTGAAGGCTGTGTCGGACAGAGTATTGGATGGATTTTGATGAAACTTTGCTTGAAGGTGAGTGAGGTAGTGTAAAGCTTAAGTTTGGCTCTATTGCGTTTTCCGCAAAGATGCGCAGAAGTTGTGGCTCGATGTGTGTTTGAAAGTTTGAAATGTCACTGAATAGGCCATATTTTCAAACTTGTGAAGGCTGTGTAGGACAGAGTATTGGATGGATTTTGATGAAACTTTACTTGAAGGTGAGTGAGGTAGTGTAGAGCTTAAGTTTGGCTCTATTGCGTTTTCCGCAAAGATGCGCAGAAGTTGTGGCTCGATGTGTGTTTGAAAGTTTGAAATGTCGCTGAATAGGCCATATTTTCAAACTTGTGAAGGCTGTGTAGGACAGAGTATTTGATGGATTTTGATGAAACTTTGCTTGAAGGTGAGTGAGGTAGTGTAGAGCTTAAGTTTGGCTCTATTGCGTTTTCCGCAAAGATGCGCAGAAGTTGTGGCTCGATGTGTGTTTGAAAGTTTGAAATGTCGCTGAATAGGACATATTTTCAAACTTGTGAAGGCTGTGTAGGACAGAGTATTGGATGGATTTTGATGAAACTTTTCTTGAAGGTGAGTGAGGTAGTGTAGAGCTTAAGTTTGGCTCTATTGCGTTTTCCGCAAAGATGCGCAGAAGTTGTGGCTCGATGTGTGTTTGAAAGTTTGAAATGTCGCTGAATAGGCCATATTTTCAAACTTGTGAAGGCTGTGTCGGACAGAGTATTTGATGGATTTTGATGAAACTTTGCTTGAAGGTGAGTGAGGTAGTGTAGCGCTTAAGTTTGGCTCTATTGCGTTTTCCGCAAAGATGCGCAGAAGTTGTGGCTCGATGTGTGTTTGAAAGTTTGAAATGTCGCTGAATAGGCCATATTTTCAAACTTGTGAAGGCTGTGTCGGACAGAGTATTGGATGGATTTTGATGAAACTTTGCTTGAAGGTGATTGAGGTAGTGTAAAGCTTAAGTTTGGCTCTATTGCGTTTTCCGCAAAGATGCGCAGAAGTTGTGGCTCGATGTGTGTTTGAAAGTTTGAAATGTCGCTGAATAGGCCATATTTTCAAACTTGTGAAGGCTGTGTCGGACAGAGTATTGGATGGATTTTGATGAAACTTTACTTGAAGGTGAGTGAGGTAGTGTAGAGCTTAAGTTTGGCTCTATTGCGTTTTCCGCAAAGATGCGCAGAAGTTGTGGCTCGATGTGTGTTTGAAAGTTTGAAATGTCGCTGAATAGGCCATATTTTCAAACTTGTGAAGGCTGTGTCGGACAGAGTATTGAATGGATTTTGATGAAACTTTGCTTGAAGGTGAGTGAGGTAGTGTAGAGCTTAAGTTTGGCTCTATTGCGTTTTCCGCAAAGATGCGCAGAAGTTGTGGCTCGATGTGTGTTTGAAAGTTTGAAATGTCGCTGAATAGGCCATATTTTCAAACTTGTGAAGGCTGTGTAGGACAGAGTATTTGATGGATTTTGATGAAACTTTGCTTGAAGGTGAGTGAGGTAGTGTAGAGCTTAAGTTTGGCTCTATTGCGTTTTCCGCAAAGATGCGCAGAAGTTGTGGCTCGATGTGTGTTTGAAAGTTTGAAATGTCGCTGAATAGGCCATATTTTCAAACTTGTGAAGGCTGTGTCGGACAGAGTATTTGATGGATTTTGATGAAACTTTGCTTGAAGGTGAGTGAGGTAGTGTAGAGCTTAAGTTTGGCTCTATTGCGTTTTCCGCAAAGATGCGCAGAAGTTGTGGCTCGATGTGTGTTTGAAAGTTTGAAATGTCGCTGAATAGGCCATATTTTCAAACTTGTGAAGGCTGTGTCGGACAGAGTATTGAATGGATTTTGATGAAACTTTGCTTGAAGGTGAGTGAGGTAGTGTAGAAGTTAAGTTTGGCTCTATTGCGTTTTCCGCAAAGATGCGCAGAAGTTGTGGCTCGATGTGTGTTTGAAAGTTTGAAATGTCGCTGAATAGGCCATATTTTCAAACTTGTGAAGGCTGTGTAGGACAGAGTATTTGATGGATTTTGATGAAACTTTGCTTGAAGGTGAGTGAGGTAGTGTAGCGCTTAAGTTTGGCTCTATTGCGTTTTCCGCAAAGATGCGCAGAAGTTGTGGCTCGATGTGTGTTTGAAAGTTTAAAATGTCGCTGAATAGGCCATATTTTCAAACTTGTGAAGGCTGTGTAGGACAGAGTATTGGATGGATTTTGATGAAACTTTACTTGAAGGTGAGTGAGGTAGTGTAGAGCTTAAGTTTGGCTCTATTGCGTTTTCCGCAAAGATGCGCAGAAGTTGTGGCTCGATGTGTGTTTGAAAGTTTAAAATGTCGCTGAATAGGCCATATTTTCAAACTTGTGAAGGCTGTGTAGGACAGAGTATTGGATGGATTTTGATGAAACTTTGCTTGAAGGTGAGTGAGGTAGTGTAGAGCTTAAGTTTGGCTCTATTGCGTTTTCCGCAAAGATGCGCAGAAGTTGTGGCTCGATGTGTGTTTGAAAGTTTGAAATGTCGCTGAATAGGCCATATTTTCAAACTTGTGAAGGCTGTGTAGGACAGAGTATTGGATGGATTTTGATGAAACTTTGCTTGAAGGTGATTGAGGTAGTGTAAAGCTTAAGTTTGGCTCTATTGCGTTTTCCGCAAAGATGCGCAGAAGTTGTGGCTCGATGTGTGTTTGAAAGTTTGAAATGTCGCTGAATAGGACATATTTTCAAACTTGTGAAGGCTGTGTCGGACAGAGTATTGGATGGATTTTGATGAAACTTTACTTGAAGGTGAGTGAGGTAGTGTAGAGCTTAAGTTTGGCTCTATTGCGTTTTCCGCAAAGATGCGCAGAAGTTGTGGCTCGATGTGTGTTTGAAAGTTTGAAATGTCGCTGAATAGGCCATATTTTCAAACTTGTGAAGGCTGTGTAGGACAGAGTATTTGATGGATTTTGATGAAACTTTGCTTGAAGGTGAGTGAGGTAGTGTAGAGCTTAAGTTTGGCTCTATTGCGTTTTCCGCAAAGATGCGCAGAAGTTGTGGCTCGATGTGTGTTTGAAAGTTTGAAATGTCGCTGAATAGGCCATATTTTCAAACTTGTGAAGGCTGTGTAGGACAGAGTATTTGATGGATTTTGATGAAACTTTGCTTGAAGGTGAGTGAGGTAGTGTAGAGCTTAAGTTTGGCTCTATTGCGTTTTCCGCAAAGATGCGCAGAAGTTGTGGCTCGATGTGTGTTTGAAAGTTTGAAATGTCGCTGAATAGGCCATATTTTCAAACTTGTGAAGGCTGTGTCGGACAGAGTATTGAATGGATTTTGATGAAACTTTGCTTGAAGGTGAGTGAGGTAGTGTAGAACTTAAGTTTGGCTGTATTGCGTTTTCCGCAAAGATGCGCAGAAGTTGTGGCTCGATGTGTGTTTGAAAGTTTGAAATGTCGCTGAATAGGCCATATTTTCAAACTTGTGAAGGCTGTGTAGGACAGAGTATTTGATGGATTTTGATGAAACTTTGCTTGAAGGTGAGTGAGGTAGTGTAGAGCTTAAGTTTGGCTCTATTGCGTTTTCCGCAAAGATACGCAGAAGTTGTGGCTCGATGTGTGTTTGAAAGTTTGAAATGTCGCTGAATAGGCCATATTTTCAAACTTGTGAAGGCTGTGTAGGACAGAGTATTGGATGGATTTTGATGAAACTTTGCTTGAAGGTGAGTGAGGTAGTGTAGAGCTTAAGTTTGGCTCTATTGCGTTTTCCGCAAAGATGCGCAGAAGTTGTGGCTCGATGTGTGTTTGAAAGTTTGAAATGTCGCTGAATAGGCCATATTTTCAAACTTGTGAAGGCTGTGTCGGACAGAGTATTTTATGGATTTTGATGAAACTTTGCTTGAAGGTGAGTGAGGTAGTGTAGAGCTTAAGTTTGGCTCTATTGCGTTTTCCGCAAAGATGCGCAGAAGTTGTGGCTCGATGTGTGTTTGAAAGTTTGAAATGTCGCTGAATAGGACATATTTTCAAACTTGTGAAGGCTGTGTAGGACAGAGTATTTGATGGATTTTGATGAAACTTTGCTTGAAGGTGAGTGAGGTAGTGTAGAGCTTAAGTTTGGCTCTATTGCGTTTTCCGCAAAGATGCGCAGAAGTTGTGGCTCGATGTGTGTTTGAAAGTTTGAAATGTCGCTGAATAGGCCATATTTTCAAACTTGTGAAGGCTGTGTCGGACAGAGTATTTGATGGATTTTGATGAAACTTTGCTTGAAGGTGAGTGAGGTAGTGTAGAGCTTAAGTTTGGCTCTATTGCGTTTTCCGCAAAGATGCGCAGAAGTTGTGGCTCGATGTGTGTTTGAAAGTTTGAAATGTCGCTGAATAGGCCATATTTTCAAACTTGTGAAGGCTGTGTAGGACAGAGTATTGGATGGATTTTGATGAAACTTTGCTCGAAGGTGAGTGAGGTAGTGTAGAGCTTAAGTTTGGCTCTATTGCGTTTTCCGCAAAGATGCGCAGAAGTTGTGGCTCGATGTGTGTTTGAAAGTTTGAAATGTCGCTGAATAGGCCATATTTTCAAACTTGTGAAGGCTGTGTCGGACAGAGTATTGAATGGATTTTGATGAAACTTTGCTTGAAGGTGAGTGAGGTAGTGTAGAGCTTAAGTTTGGCTCTATTGCGTTTTCCGCAAAGATGCGCAGAAGTTGTGGCTCGATGTGTGTTTGAAAGTTTGAAATGTCGCTGAATAGGCCATATTTTCAAACTTGTGAAGGCTGTGTAGGACAGAGTATTGGATGGATTTTGATGAAACTTTGCTTGAAGGTGAGTGAGGTAGTGTAGAGCTTAAGTTTGGCTCTATTGCGTTTTCCGCAAAGATGCGCAGAAGTTGTGGCTCGATGTGTGTTTGAAAGTTTGAAATGTCGCTGAATAGGCCATATTTTCAAACTTGTGAAGGCTGTGTCGGACAGAGTATTTGATGGATTTTGATGAAACTTTGCTTGAAGGTGAGTGAGGTAGTGTAGAGCTTAAGTTTGGCTCTATTGCGTTTTCCGCAAAGATGCGCAGAAGTTGTGGCTCGATGTGTGTTTGAAAGTTTGAAATGTCGCTGAATAGGCCATATTTTCAAACTTGTGAAGGCTGTGTCGGACAGAGTATTGAATGGATTTTGATGAAACTTTGCTTGAAGGTGAGTGAGGTAGTGTAGAAGTTAAGTTTGGCTCTATTGCGTTTTCCGCAAAGATGCCCAGAAGTTGTGGCTCGATGTGTGTTTGAAAGTTTGAAATGTCGCTGAATAGGCCATATTTTCAAACTTGTGAAGGCTGTGTCGGACAGAGTATTTGATGGATTTTGATGAAACTTTGCTTGAAGGTGAGTGAGGTAGTGTAGCGCTTAAGTTTGGCTCTATTGCGTTTTCCGCAAAGATGCGCAGAAGTTGTGGCTCGATGTGTGTTTGAAAGTTTGAAATGTCGCTGAATAGGCCATATTTTCAAACTTGTGAAGGCTGTGTAGGACAGAGTATTGGATGGATTTTGATGAAACTTTGCTTGAAGGTGAGTGAGGTAGTGTAGAGCTTAAGTTTGGCTCTATTGCGTTTTCCGCAAAGATGCGCAGAAGTTGTGGCTCGATGTGTGTTTGAAAGTTTGAAATGTCGCTGAATAGGACATATTTTCAAACTTGTGAAGGCTGTGTAGGACAGAGTATTGAATGGATTTTGATGAAACTTTGCTTGAAGGTGAGTGAGGTAGTGTAGAGCTTAAGTTTGGCTCTATTGCGTTTTCCGCAAAGATGCGCAGAAGTTGTGGCTCGATGTGTGTTTGAAAGTTTGAAATGTCGCTGAATAGGCCATATTTTCAAACTTGTGAAGGCTGTGTAGGACAGAGTATTGGATGGATTTTGATGAAACTTTGCTTGAAGGTGAGTGAGGTAGTGTAGAGCTTAAGTTTGGCTCTATTGCGTTTTCCGCAAAGATGCGCAGAAGTTGTGGCTCGATGTGTGTTTGAAAGTTTGAAATGTCGCTGAATAGGCCATATTTTCAAACTTGTGAAGGCTGTGTCGGACAGAGTATTTGATGGATTTTGATGAAACTTTGCTTGAAGGTGAGTGAGGTAGTGTAGAGCTTAAGTTTGGCTCTATTGCGTTTTCCGCAAAGATGCGCAGAAGTTGTGGCTCGATGTGTGTTTGAAAGTTTGAAATGTCGCTGAATAGGCCATATTTTCAAACTTGTGAAGGCTGTGTCGGACAGAGTATTGAATGGATTTTGATGAAACTTTGCTTGAAGGTGAGTGAGGTAGTGTAGAGCTTAAGTTTGGCTCTATTGCGTTTTCCGCAAAGATGCCCAGAAGTTGTGGCTCGATGTGTGTTTGAAAGTTTGAAATGTCGCTGAATAGGCCATATTTTCAAACTTGTGAAGGCTGTGTCGGACAGAGTATTTGATGGATTTTGATGAAACTTTGCTTGAAGGTGAGTGAGGTAGTGTAGCGCTTAAGTTTGGCTCTATTGCGTTTTCCGCAAAGATGCGCAGAAGTTGTGGCTCGATGTGTGTTTGAAAGTTTAAAATGTCGCTGAATAGGCCATATTTTCAAACTTGTGAAGGCTGTGTAGGACAGAGTATTGGATGGATTTTGATGAAACTTTACTTGAAGGTGAGTGAGGTAGTGTAGAGCTTAAGTTTGGCTCTATTGCGTTTTCCGCAAAGATGCGCAGAAGTTGTGGCTCGATGTGTGTTTGAAAGTTTAAAATGTCGCTGAATAGGCCATATTTTCAAACTTGTGAAGGCTGTGTAGGACAGAGTATTTGATGGATTTTGATGAAACTTTGCTTGAAGGTGAGTGAGGTAGTGTAGAGCTTAAGTTTGGCTCTATTGCGTTTTCCGCAAAGATGCGCAGAAGTTGTGGCTCGATGTGTGTTTGAAAGTTTGAAATGTCGCTGAATAGGCCATATTTTCAAACTTGTGAAGGCTGTGTCGGACAGAGTATTGGATGGATTTTGATGAAACTTTGCTTGAAGGTGAGTGAGGTAGTGTAGAGCTTAAGTTTGGCTCTATTGCGTTTTCCGCAAAGATGCGCAGAAGTTGTGGCTCGATGTGTGTTTGAAAGTTTGAAATGTCGCTGAATAGGCAATATTTTCAAACTTGTGAAGGCTGTGTAGGACAGAGTATTGGATGGATTTTGATGAAACTTTACTTGAAGGTGAGTGAGGTAGTGTAGAGCTTAAGTTTGGCTCTATTGCGTTTTCCGCAAAGATGCGCAGAAGTTGTGGCTCGATGTGTGTTTGAAAGTTTGAAATGTCGCTGAATAGGCCATATTTTCAAACTTGTGAAGGCTGTGTCGGACAGAGTATTGAATGGATTTTGATGAAACTTTGCTTGAAGGTGAGTGAGGTAGTGTAGAAGTTAAGTTTGGCTCTATTGCGTTTTCCGCAAAGATGCCCAGAAGTTGTGGCTCGATGTGTGTTTGAAAGTTTGAAATGTCGCTGAATAGGCCATATTTTCAAACTTGTGAAGGCTGTGTCGGACAGAGTATTTGATGGATTTTGATGAAACTTTGCTTGAAGGTGAGTGAGGTAGTGTAGCGCTTAAGTTTGGCTCTATTGCGTTTTCCGCAAAGATGCGCAGAAGTTGTGGCTCGATGTGTGTTTGAAAGTTTAAAATGTCGCTGAATAGGCCATATTTTCAAACTTGTGAAGGCTGTGTAGGACAGAGTATTGGATGGATTTTGATGAAACTTTACTTGAAGGTGAGTGAGGTAGTGTAGAGCTTAAGTTTGGCTCTATTGCGTTTTCCGCAAAGATGCGCAGAAGTTGTGGCTCGATGTGTGTTTGAAAGTTTAAAATGTCGCTGAATAGGCCATATTTTCAAACTTGTGAAGGCTGTGTCGGACAGAGTATTTGATGGATTTTGATGAAACTTTGCTTGAAGGTGAGTGAGGTAGTGTAGAGCTTAAGTTTGGCTCTATTGCGTTTTCCGCAAAGATGCGCAGAAGTTGTGGCTCGATGTGTGTTTGAAAGTTTGAAATGTCGCTGAATAGGCCATATTTTCAAACTTGTGAAGGCTGTGTCGGACAGAGTATTGGATGGATTTTGATGAAACTTTGCTTGAAGGTGATTGAGGTAGTGTAAAGCTTAAGTTTGGCTCTATTGCGTTTTCCGCAAAGATGCGCAGAAGTTGTGGCTCGATGTGTGTTTGAAAGTTTGAAATGTCGCTGAATAGGACATATTTTCAAACTTGTGAAGGCTGTGTCGGACAGAGTATTGAATGGATTTTGATGAAACTTTACTTGAAGGTGAGTGAGGTAGTGTAGAGCTTAAGTTTGGCTCTATTGCGTTTTCCGCAAAGATGCGCAGAAGTTGTGGCTCGATGTGTGTTTGAAAGTTTGAAATGTCGCTGAATAGGCCATATTTTCAAACTTGTGAAGGCTGTGTAGGACAGAGTATTTGATGGATTTTGATGAAACTTTGCTTGAAGGTGAGTGAGGTAGTGTAGAGCTTAAGTTTGGCTCTATTGCGTTTTCCGCAAAGATGCGCAGAAGTTGTGGCTCGATGTGTGTTTGAAAGTTTGAAATGTCGCTGAATAGGCCATATTTTCAAACTTGTGAAGGCTGTGTAGGACAGAGTATTTGATGGATTTTGATGAAACTTTGCTTGAAGGTGAGTGAGGTAGTGTAGAGCTTAAGTTTGGCTCTATTGCGTTTTCCGCAAAGATGCGCAGAAGTTGTGGCTCGATGTGTGTTTGAAAGTTTGAAATGTCGCTGAATAGGCCATATTTTCAAACTTGTGAAGGCTGTGTCGGACAGAGTATTGAATGGATTTTGATGAAACTTTGCTTGAAGGTGAGTGAGGTAGTGTAGAGCTTAAGTTTGGCTCTATTGCGTTTTCCGCAAAGATGCGCAGAAGTTGTGGCTCGATGTGTGTTTGAAAGTTTGAAATGTCGCTGAATAGGCCATATTTTCAAACTTGTGAAGGCTGTGTCGGACAGAGTATTGAATGGATTTTGATGAAACTTTGCTTGAAGGTGAGTGAGGTAGTGTAGAGCTTAAGTTTGGCTCTATTGCGTTTTCCGCAAAGATGCGCAGAAGTTGTGGCTCGATGTGTGTTTGAAAGTTTGAAATGTCGCTGAATAGGCCATATTTTCAAACTTGTGAAGGCTGTGTAGGACAGAGTATTGGATGGATTTTGATGAAACTTTGCTTGAAGGTGAGTGAGGTAGTGTAGAGCTTAAGTTTGGCTCTATTGCGTTTTCCGCAAAGATGCGCAGAAGTTGTGGCTCGATGTGTGTTTGAAAGTTTGAAATGTCGCTGAATAGGCCATATTTTCAAACTTGTGAAGGCTGTGTCGGACAGAGTATTGAATGGATTTTGATGAAACTTTACTTGAAGGTGATTGAGGTATTGTAGAGCTTAAGTTTGGCTCTATTGCGTTTTCCGCAAAGATGCGCAGAAGTTTTGGCTCGATGTGTGTTTGAAAGTTTGAAATGTCGCTGAATAGGCCATATTTTCAAACTTGTGAAGGCTGTGTCGGACAGAGTATTGGATGGATTTTGATGAAACTTTACTTGAAGGTGAGTGAGGTAGTGTAGAGCTTAAGTTTGGCTCTATTGCGTTTTCCGCAAAGATGCGCAGAAGTTGTGGCTCGATGTGTGTTTGAAAGTTTGAAATGTCGCTGAATAGGCCATATTTTCAAACTTGTGAAGGCTGTGTCGGACAGAGTATTGGATGGATTTTGATGAAACTTTACTTGAAGGTGAGTGAGGTAGTGTAGAGCTTAAGTTTGGCTCTATTGCGTTTTCCGCAAAGATGCGCAGAAGTTTTGGCTAGTTGTGTGTTTTGAGGATTGAATTTTTGTCGTTTTTGTCATATTGTGAAGGCTGTGTCGGACAGAGTATTGGATGGATTTTGATGAAACTTTACTTGAAGGTGAGTGAGGTAGTGTAGAGCTTAAGTTTGGCTCTATTGCGTTTTCCGCAAAGATGTGTAGAAGTTTTGGCTCGATGTGTTCTTTTTTTCGTGATGTTATTTATTTTGGCTCTATAGTAAAAAATCATTAACCCACAAGCCTTCGATGAAGTGCGCCACTCCTTCGTCTGACTGAGGAGTGGTGCAGACGACAATATAAATAGAGAACGTCCGATAAATAGATTGCTTTGAATCTAACCCATCTGGAAGAGTATTTTCTATTAGAATGAAATTTTCTATTTCTCGTTAATCGGGTGGGCTTACTGTCTATTGACTGGGACACCCGAGATTCAATCAATTATTTCATGAAACGCCATCTCTCAAGCTTACGGGTCGCTGCTGTAGATGGTAGAAATAGTGGCGATGTTTTTATTTACTCCTCCACGTGACAATGCCTTGTGTGAATGGAGCACAAGCAAGTTTCGTGATACCTCCTATCGTGTTTTTCATTCATATCTTGCTACTTTAGGGTTATCTCCCCCCCCCCAGGTTTTCAAATTTGTCTAAAATCTGCAAAGCAGAATCAATCGTCATCAAACCTCAAGTAGACGCACTTAAGTATATTTTCTACCCACATACAAAATTTATGCAGATCGAACAAGTACTTTTTGCATTAGAGACGATGACGTGGTGCAGCGATTCTAGCTGCTTGATCTGACTTTGTCTGTTCGACGCATTATTGTTACTCGTGTGTGCATTGTTCTATCTGACTCTTTGTCTCATCCACTGCTATTTGATATCTCCGCACGACCACTACCCCACCACACCTTATTTTATCTGACAACGTTATAATAAGAGTTGTGGTCTGGTCATCATCATTTCACCAGTTGTCGGGAAATGACTTTGTTGACCTCAAGTGCTTTCTGCTGCGACGATGAGGTTAGAAGTCAAATCAAACTCGAGACATCGCTGCACTTCTAGTTATCGCCCGTAATTCAAAAAGTACTTGTCCGATTTGCACAAATTTTGGCATGTGGGTAGAAAATATACTCACTTACGTGTGCCTAAAGTTTTGTGACGATTGATTCATTTCTTCGGATTTTAGACAAATTTGAAAACTTGGGGGAGAGATAACCCATAAGTACCCATATCTTGAACTAGAACTCTGATTCAACATATT
This sequence comes from Prostheceraeus crozeri, assembly GCA_907163375.1. NCBI lineage: Eukaryota > Metazoa > Platyhelminthes > Polycladida > Euryleptidae > Prostheceraeus > Prostheceraeus crozeri. The sequence continues at coordinate 210,522 of CAJQUW010011309.1, read as the reverse complement.
CAAATTAGACTGCTGGTGTGTCTGAGTTTCGAATAATCATTCTATATATGAGTTTGTAAAAAATGAATCAACAAAGCTAAAAGCCATCTCTAAACAACATGGATCAACACAAAATTGACGTCATAACTGAAGGGAGTGGCATTGATCAGATTCAATAACAATTGAAATTATGATGGAATTTTTTACAAAAATCTACAAAAATCTCTACAAAAACGACCACAGGAACGTTATCATCGCAAAAAACAATCTTCCGATGTAAAAAAAACTTATGCTGACATTTTTTTTTGAATCGACATTCTACCTGCTATATACTGTCTCTATGGTCGCGGATATGCTGTGCATCTATTCCTAGTATCTGAAATTCTTCAGAGATATTCTCATGAATACGCGAAACTGACTTTTCATCTTCTATTGCAGTGGCGAAGTGTGAATTTTTCAACTCAGGAGGTAGTGTAAAAGATCGCATCGGTCTTCGAATGGTAGAAGACGCCGAAGCTGCTGGCGTGCTCAAGCCTGGTTCTGTGCTTATTGAGCCCACTTCTGGAAACACTGGCATTGGACTTGCGTTGGCTGCAGCCGTGAAGGGATATCGTTGCATCATCGTAATGCCGGAGAAGATGTCATTAGAGAAGGTAGATGTGTTGAGAGGGCTCGGTGCCGAAATAGTTCGAACCCCAACGTCAGCCTCATTTGATTCACCGGAATCGCATATCGGAGTTGCAGCTCGATTGGCCAATGAAATCCCTGGGGGAATCATTCTTGATCAATACACCAATCCCAGCAATCCACTAGCCCATTTTGATGGCACAGCTGAGGAGATCCTACGTGATACCGACGGTAAGGATGATTATATCCACAGAATTAGATATCTTGCTTATCTGCTTCGGTTTGCTAGAATTGTGATTAATTCGAAATCGCCGGCACATCGAGGAACTTATTAAGTGGGCAAAAAGGAATGCCTAATACCTTACAGAGATAGGAAAAAAGTCGTGCGTCGCTTGCGAATTGATGTGAGTTCAAGCAAAGTGCTTCGATTGCCAGAATTCCTTCAGATTCGAAGAATACAGATCATTGCGCACAAGTTTTCTCCATAATGTTGGCCCTCCCGATCATTATTAAAAAAAGTAGCAGGCGTACGAAAATTAGTTCACTAGATGATTTCACCATCGTCTTCTCAGCATTTCTCACTGTATAGTGCATACACTGAATTGAATGTTAGCCAAGATGTGTGTTTTGGTGTGTGCGAAGTGATATCACAGCACGCACGCATCTCTCACTGGCTCTTGTGTCCTCTGCTGGCAGCTTATTGCTTGCCATTTCCAATAGCAAGCGATACACGAATTATCCATTCGAGAAGGATCAAGTTGTCTAATTCTATGATGTGCCATTTCGATATGAAGGTTGCATACAATTCTTCCTTTCTAGGAAACCGAAGCGTGCGCAGATGAATCTAATTCTGTGACTATATCATTTATCTCTCATTGAACGACATTACCATAGAGTTATGGACATTACTGTATGCCAAGGGTTCCCAAACATATTTAGCAGATGTCCTGATTAAAATGCTAGATGAACACTGGGGTCGGTCTAATCCGTATTAAATTGAAGCACTCTTTAAGCATCATTTTATTTTATCTCATCGCATAATTTGATGCAACCTTTACATGCAACTACTAACCTTTGACTCACCCACAGCACATAGGTTTGATTTCAAAATATTTAATGATACATTTTTCTCTCTTGCAAGTACTGATTTTTCTACCTAGGAATTACCGGCTGCGGTGACTCACATCCTATAGGACAAATTAAGTCTCAGTGATGAAGAAATAAATTGAAAAGGAACCATATGTTAGCGTGTTCATTACGAGATCATTGTGGTCTGTGAAAATGATGCCGTGGTGCGGAGTTTGGGGACCCGTGGTGATGCCATTCACATGTCACGTAATTGTTGTTACTGCTGTGATTGGCTGTTAGTGAGGTATTGGGTTTGAATTCCAATGGACGAATGCATTTGGTATGGTAATTTAATCTAACGCATATTTATATATTTCCGCATCAAAAGTTGTCTAGTTCCACGTTATTGATTCAGATGGTAGGACTTGGATTCATGGAAATTCAATGGAAAAGATTCATCACATCACTCCAATTGGCTTTGTTCAAACGTCCAACAGAGATAAATTGCTTTTTGTCTGCGTTGTTTGGGTCCGGAGATGACTTTCCTCACCACTGATGGTCACGGCCAGAAAACCCATTTTCTATTGAACGAAATGTAAATTGAAGTCTGAATTCTGACGAACTAGATCATTGAACGTTCAGTCAGTAAATTTAGATATTGAAGATTTGAACCATGTGAATAATTTTTTCTATGTAGGTTTTTCCAAAATTTTTCCAATTGTTGTTAAAAAAGATGTTGTATTAATCGAGAATAACCATCGCACAAACATTACTCCTCAGGTGGTAAATATCGAGAAAAATTGGGATAGGACACGTGTCAAAGAGGCCATATACATGTGGGCGAATCAATTCTAAATGGAAACCTCTCATCTCTAAATATGACAGTCAATTTCTTCTTTGACATTTTAGCATTTAATCCTCTTGATGCAGGAAAATCACACTTTATAATAAGAATGTTTATTATAAAGTGTGGTTTTCCTGCATCATTTACCAGAAAAAGCTATTTTTTCATTCTAATCATTTAATTCTCTTACTTCTTTTTACAGTTTCAGTAGTCACTTGTTTATGAATTTTATTTGTTAAAAAGAAATAATTCATTCTCAGTGCTCCCGCGCATTCATCTATGCTCTCCTGATGTCTGATTCGGTCTGTTCTATGTAATTTTATCATTCATGACTAAGATGTGCTGCTGACGCCATCGGAAGCTCGATTAATCAACACCTTTTTAACAAAAATTGGAGAATTTTCGGAAACCTTCATAGAAAAATGATGCACTCAATTGCAAATAGTATATTTACTGAGATCAGATGTGGATAATATTTCCATTTGATGAATTTATCACGGAGAAACATTGAGTCAAAGACAAGTACTGTTCACTGCAGAGGCGTGCGGTGAGTTTTCAGATAGGGTATTCACTATATTTTGAGCTGCATTTTGTAGAGCCGGGTCTCATACTATAGGCCCCTATACTTTCCCTGCAGATGCGTATGTATTAACTTCAATTTGTATGTAAAACCGATGTTAATTTCACATTCCTGATTTGAATCAGCGAGAAGAGGTTTGGGTCTACCGGCTTTCATGAGCTCGAGCCGATCATTGAATGATATTGATGACTTACTTAAAATATAATCAACTTCATTGAGCCTACCATCACTACCATCAGCTGCTTCAGCCATTTTCATGCAACTACGAGTACACGATCGCTATGAGTGACGGGTTGACACTGAAAGGGAATCTGTTATAGCTTCTGTTCTATCTCTCCTAGGAGGGTTCATCGATATTCGGATATTGTAGTGCGTTCAAGCAATCACAGCATTGCAAGCATAATTGTAAGTCGACGTCATCAATTAGCGCTTGTTAAACTCTCGCCTCATAGTGGGACGCTGTAAGCAGCAGCGCGTTTACGATCATTGTCTTCGCGTGAGAGAGGTGGCGTTCTGATTTGACGTTGAACTAGCTCGAATTTAATTGGCAGCTGTGAACTGCTGTGAACACAGTTAGGCAGCTAAACGATATTCACCATCAGACGTCGCTTTCAGCCAGAGAGAGCGGATACAAATTGTATTGGTTGCACACAACGTTTCGCTTAGGCAAGCTTGTTCATTGTGAATATTGGACACAGAGATTCGCAAAGTTGCAGCAATGAGATATGTTTACAACAAAAGGTCAAAACTAGGGAAAATTTGGGGGTCGCAAACTATTGTACATCACGTACAATAGGCCTAAGCTACATAATACTCACAAAGTTTGAAAAGTAAGATAGTCATAAGATAAAATACAAGAAAAGAAGTAAATATTCACAAATAAAATGAAGAACTGTACATTAGATTACGTCCCAGAGAGTTAGCTTTCAGCCGACTAAATATAGATCATCTCGGGAAGCTCAGAGAAAGCTATCAGCTGTGCTTCACAGAATTAGTTTTCAACAGTTGATGGATAATTTGTGATTTTTTCGAGAAAACTAGTGGGTATTCAGTGAATACCTCGCGTCTTATTGCGGACTGCCCCTGGTTCACTGTCTCAGATGTTCAGACTTCAATGTAAAATAGGTAGTTCGTGTGCTCCCTAATATTACTTTCTTCACACAGTACGCACGCTTGGCCATTCACGTAAGCCAACGGGAGACATATCTCTCCACCTCTTTGTACCATTACATACAATGGCTGAGATAGAAACGCTTCACCTCCAGAGTATCCGCGCCAGCCGAATCCATCTCTGTGAAGCGTCCTATTTCTCAGCAGTTGAGTATAGCAATCGATTTATAGATAACCGAGTCGTGAGTTAAAGTCCTATTAGACGCACATCTTCTGCATAGAAATTTGATCTAAAGTTTATTCATGTCTTATATGTAGCAAAACTGACAGTAGCTAAGCTTTGATGTTCATAGTTGTGTGGACACGTTTTTAAGCATTACCTGAAATTTATATAAAATTTATGATTAGTAAATTATATTAGTCAACGTTTCTAGCTTTTAATGCTGATGCATGAATTGGAGACGATTTATTGGCGAAATACAGAAAAGAATTATTGAATTATTTGATGGATTAATCCCCTTTCATCAGATGTCCCTGACGTCATTCTCAGTGTCCACTAATATCATTGGCAGTGGCAATTCTGATCCACACAGGTGGTATTGATTAGTGAGGGTCCACATTGGCAGTGATTGAGTGTAAACGCAGCTCTATCCTATGAATTGATTCATTCGAATGTTCTTTTAATTGATGCCTTGTTAATCAGGGTGAACAAAGGGCTTAAGACAATAAAGAGAAAAATTGAGGGTATTATTTGTTGCCAGTGCCAGTGGTAAATTCTGGATACAGTAATTATTCGGATAATTGAATAACAAAACGTGCAATCGGAATTCACAAACATAAAGACATTCAGGTCGCATTCCGTTTGGATCCCGGATATTGGCAATTTTTTGTTTGTTGCATGCGGTAAATAGCAGAGTTGGAAAAGTCGGAATTGGAATTAATGCCGATGCGGAATTAATTCCATTTTTTGTCGGAATTGGAATTGGAATTGACAATATTTAAATCTACTGGAATTGGAATTGACAATATTTAAATCTACTGGAATTGGAATTGACCTTGATAAACCTCAATTCCACTTCTAGACCTGTGATAAATCAATTTGTACATACATTGAAATCACAGTAGGCCTACTCGGCCGTTGTGGTAACTGCACGCAGAGATAAGAGAGGGATAGATCGACAGAGGTAGCTTTATTCTAGTGTTGAAAAAAGGGTGTTAATTGTGACTTCGATGGGCCTACAGCCCCGGACAACGTTATTTCAGCGATTAAGCAAACAATGAAAAGACAGTCATCTTTGTTCATTCTGTTATCTAGGTATTTATCAAGTAAGATAATTTATCAAAATAGAGCAATTGTTGAATTTAGTTCTTGATAGGATAAGCACACAAAATGGAGATCTATTTAATTGTTGTACACACGACAAAGAATTGGCTTGGAAAGAGGAAAATCAACGCTGCATTGAAGGGCAGCAACCCTGTCAGTTCAATCACAATATAGACAGTGTCAACAAATTATTCTAATAATAACTGACTCAATTAAAATGGCATGAACTAATTAAATTACATCAACTATTATTCAACTTCCCAACACAACAATTAACAATATTAATTTTAAGACTACAATTATACGGATACTATACGTAACGACAAAAGAAATACTTTACACTTACACCTCACTTCTTAATGTTGAATTCACTTCAATTCGATCGGACTCACTTATACCAAAATAATATAATAAATATCATGAATATCAGTGTCACTTATACAGTCAATCTTCAATCGCGCTCGCTGATGTGTTGCCGTATACGGTGCTGTGTTGTTGTTCGCTGGCAGGCAGTTGTTGTTGCTACTTCTGTGATTAAGTTACACCGCGAGAGCCCGGAGTTCTTCTAGCAGCTACTGAAGATGTCGTATGTGTTGTTGTTGGTAGTTGTTGTTGTGTCAATTTCTCATCGTTTCTAATTTATACAAATTTTTGAGACTTGACGATAAATCCACTTTCTTTTGAAAATTGAAAAAGCTTCCTTTAATCTCTGCTCGTTAGCTTTCGACCGAACACATTTCGTTCTTATCACGGAATTTTTAATCTCCTTTTTTAACATGAACCATTAATCAGTTTTCATGATATCATTTTTATCGTCGTTTTTTCATTCATCAACAATCAAGTTATTTACACATTGAATTTCTCTCTTCTGTCAATTTATTAATAGATTTATTCGCATCTCATCTCTCTCAGCGTTTGATTTTTTGCTGACCGTTAATTTTCTTTTTTCACGAGATATTGAATATCTCGTTTACGAAACGAAAATGGCGTAGGCTGACCGGTTACGTATATACATGCACACAAGAAAGATGAACTATGAACATGAGAACGCACATTGGAACGATGCAGGGAACGGGACACAGGAACAACGAGGATAGGATAAGGGCACATGGGTTAGATTGAAACGAACAAGCGTTAGATACCTTAACATAAGACACTATACGCGACATGCAATTATCGGAATTGAATCTCATTATGGAATTGGAATTGAATTCAAAGCCCTCGTGTAGAGGAATATTGACCAAGCAACTCCTTCCAATACCCAATTATGTAATTGTGACATGATTCGAATTAATTAAGCCCCATTATGTAATGATTGCTCAGTAATTGTGTAATGCACTGAATAAGCCCGTTGTCGCCGAGCAGTTAAACATGCAGGGCACTCATCGATATCGACATGTCATGTTAATAAATATATACTTGACAGAACTTGTTATAGATTATGTTGATTAATTCTAACCTGGTTCGTGAATGTATGTGCGCACTTATGTGTAAGGCTGACATTATCTTTCATCAATACGAACACTTATTAGACAAATGAGCTGATATTCGACGCCTTTACCATCATTACGCAGTACGCAGACGACATTATTTTAATTATTCCCCTTCGATCTGAAGACAAGTTCATGTTCAATCTATTTCAGCATATCAATAATAGGGGGTTGGCCGGTGACTCCACATAACAGTTGTCGCCATCTCTCCGTTTTGGGCATCAGTCTTTGTTAGTCCGACTGCGTGCATGCTCCGCGTTCATACCGCCCGTCTCACTGCCGCAAACCATTGCGCCTCTTACATATCACGCATACATCTTTCCTTTCAACTTCAAAAAAATTCTTCCTTCACATATCAAGTACGCATGTATAGCTGCACACTTACATGTGTCAATCAGCATCAGGCCATTATCCTTAAAATACATTCCACTCAGCACTCGCACAACTTAGCCAAGAAATCAGGATCAAACAATATTGAATGACGAGCTGATGTCCATTTGCAGTCTATTAGCGTCAATGTTTATCCGATCACTGCTTGAGTACTTCTCCCCCCCCCGTTTTCTATGGGACTCGACATAAGTTTGACCAAACTGCCATAGAAAATTGTTAACCGCGCTCACAAGTTCCTTTTTTCAGAGACGACAGTACACAAGTGCACCGGTAAATGCAACAACAGTGATTGCTGATGGCTGAAAATAACAAAAGTCGATAACTTTAGTTGTTCTGGAGAGATTCCTTCGGATTCCTTACATGTCATTTCTGTGAACAGTTAAAGCTAGTTTCCATGTAGCAGTAATCTGACTGTTTTTGCTGCCGCACAGAAAAAGCTCGACAAATTGTTTTTTCCTTGCTCTCTTCTGATATCATCTATACGTGCCGGCGACATTCTTGTGCGTGTCAGCTTTTGACCTCTGCTCTACTTTCCATGAATGTTTGCTTTTTCTATAGTGACGCAACTTGATGCTCGTATTTGTGATTTTCATTCTGATTGACATATGCATGCTACCTGTATCTTCCTCTCCAGGTCGTGTGGACATGGTCGTTTGTGGAGCCGGAACCGGTGGTACAATAGCTGGAATCGGACGTAAGATTAAACAGAAGTGTCCTGATTGTCTGGTAAATGATGAGTAGAATCAGCCCAAATGTTGGATTGAAAAACCTCTTTTTCTTTCAGGTTATCGGGGTTGATCCTGTTGGTTCTATCATTGCTCAACCTGAGGAGATGAACGCCACTGACGTCACATACTATGATGTAGAAGGAATTGGTTATGACTTCGTTCCTACTGTTTGCGATCGTTCAGTACGTTGAATCACATTGTTAACAGAATAGTCTGCAATTGTATTCTACCATCGGTTGTTTCCATGGCGCATTAGTTAAGTGCTTGGCTTAGCGATCTTTTGGTTCAGAGATCGAGCCCTGTAAGTGGAGCTAGAAGTCGCCAGGGGAGTATCCGAACTAAACGTACCACAACTCTCTAGAAAAGTCTTGATTGTGTCATCACAGTCCAAACCCTCAGAATAGGGCGTAGTAACTTTGCGCATTTTTTGTATTCTACCAAAGGCTCTAAGTCCACACCACATCCCTAACGGTAGCTGTCCAAGAGCAGCGGTCTTGTGCTTGGTCCATGCATAGGACGGCCCAGTCCTTATTCCACCCGCGTAATCCATGGAGGTGTGGGCCGGTGATTCTCTTCAGGTCTTCTTTTATTGTGTGTTTCCATGTTTTCATTTGTCCTCCTATGCGCTTCTTCCAATTCGTAGGGATGGTCGGGTTTATTAGGTCATGGATCAATACTCCCTCCGGTCTTCTAACCGCCGACTGATCTGAACTCATCGATGGTCTTGGAGGGCGTTGTTTAGGATCCAGTCGACGGCGTAATTGAAAAGCGTAGGGATAGTGGGCAGCCCTGTCTAACACCGGAACAGATCTCAAATGAGTCCGACTCTCTACCACATGTTATGACCCGAGCTGTTGTATTTCGATAATATGCTTGAATGAGTCGAAGCAATTTGTCAGGGATGCCGTCTGCAGACATTATGTTCCATAGTGACGCCCGATCAAGTGAGTCGAAGGCTGCAGCAAAATCGATAAAACAGAGTACAGTCGGTTGTTGATGTGCCCAACGGAGCTCCAAGGTACATCGGAGGCTGAAGATTTGGTCTACACATCCTCTTCCAGGGCGGAAACCTTCTTGGTTGGGACGGGTACGTTCGTCACGAGTGGACTGAAGGCGCCTGAGAAGGATCGACACGAAGATCTTAGCCGCAGCATCAATGTGACATATTCCTCGTTAGTTCTAGTAAATTCTTCTGTCTCCTTTTTGTGAATAGGTATTAATATGGCTTCTGTCCAGTCTGATGGTATTGACTTGATATCTTAATAAGTGAAGCTACTCTTAACTAATAGTAGTGATCCTTATTTGGAACCAATTGTGATGACCTGAATTCTCGATGGTTTGTAATGTACAAATACTTATTTATAGCCTACTAAGCAATAGGCATGTTACTTTATTGTTATTCAATTTGAATAATTTCATAATTATGAGAAAGTGGTAGATGTAGCAGTACATGTAAAGCGCTGCTCCCAGTCAATATTATGGATAGTACCATTCTAAATTTATAACATATCATGTCTAGTAGATCTTAAACGTCATTCACTTAAATCCTGCACACGTAAGGGAGCACCATTAATTTGTCCGCTGCATCAAGGGTAATGTTATAGATAAGACATATGACATGAATTTCAAGCGTGTACGTCAGTGTGGTATAAAACCATATCAGTGCGTTAATCCTTTGTGCACTATAGTGGGTTAAAATAAAGCGATATCCAACTGCTGTTTACTAGCGGTGATGTTTTCTTAAGCGACAAATGTTTTGATCTTGAAAATAAATGTGTTGAATAAATTGCAGTTAGAGGAAGTCAAGGTGGATGGGCACTGATCGAACTGTCACACAAATTGCAAACATCAAACACGACGTATAATGTAACCACTATAATGCTTAATTTTCTTATTGCAGTTTGTTGATAAATGGTACAAATCAAATGATACTGACTCTTTCCGAATGTCCAGGCGTCTAATACGCGAAGAAGGTCTTCTCTGTGGTGAGTCAAAAGTTAACCTGCTGACATTGGAATAAAGTGAAGTAAATGGGAAAATTAAGTAATTTATTGCAAATTTATAATCGAAAAACACCATATTTTTCAACTACCATATAGCCATAGTCAGGGGTTTCAACAAAAATGTGAATGTAGCAGGTGTAACAGCACATTGTGTTTCAACACTTAATTATGACTATGGCCATATAGTCGGAGTGTATTTGTTCTTCCATGGTTTTTCAATAGATGAAAATTACTTGAAAATTGAAGTTTCCTTCCCATGCACGGGTTACTTCATTTTCATGATCCCAATTTAAATCCTTTTCTCAAATCACGAAATAAAATAAGTTTATTTGCTTATCAAAGCATGTCTATCTCCTGTCAGAAAAAAGAACACGACTTATTTGATGAAGCTTATTCTCATTTCATTTCAGGAGGAAGTTGTGGATCTGCTATGTCCATTGCCGTACAAGCTGCTAAGGATTACAACTTTGGTCCTGACAAGCGAGTCGTAGTCATTTTGCCAGATTCAGTGCGCAATTACATGTAAGTGGAGCCAGTACGAGTAAATGATAAATTGTGCGATTGAATATGTACTAGCTAAATTACCATCTAGTACCTGAATAATGTAAGACTTGCAGCAGCAGTGCCTGCTTTAATGGCAGACAACTAGAGGGTCTGTAAAACACAAGTTATTAGCCGGTCAACTGACAATCAACAAAATGCCACATCCATGCAAAGGATGTGGGTCTGGTAGGTGCTCCAACCTACGACCCCAGATTATCTGGACCTGTTTATGAAACGCGTTCCGATTGTTCTTACAAAACCACATTTGTATGTTACAATATGATCTTCAATATAATACAAACGGAAGGGGCAGTTGAAAAAGCATGAATATTATGTACATTCATATACGAAAAAATACTATTTCATTCACAAAATACTATTGAACTAATTTAACTGATGGTATGTCATCTATCAACTGAAATTGCAAATCTCTACATGTTTAGCATAGAGTAAGTATATTAGGTAGAGTGGTAACTCTGCATTTATTAAATGCCCAATGTGTGTACACTTCCGATTTTATTTAATGAACTCAAGGGGGATATATAGTCGTAATTGTTACCAAATGTGAGATACGCAAATTTTTTGCAGATTTGAAGAAATCACAACGGAATTGAGTGATCATGATTGTAATGCAGAAGGAATGATGGTCTTTTTACAGATTCTTAGTGTCATGACAGCCTTGGAGATTTAATGTTTGTTAAATCAGCAATTCGATGGGTTCCTATTACTTTCATGCTCAGGAGCATTTTCTTAAGCGTGATCATGTCACAGGCAACTTGCCACTGGCAGAGCAAAATCACAGAATCAAAAACAATGATTTCATGTCACTTTGAAAGATGTAAATTGTTCCACATCAATATTCACATTCTAGAAATGAAACATGAATTTGGTGATCGAATCATAAAATGATGCCGGTGAAAATTGAATTAAAAACTTGAAATTTCAGCCAAGAAAGCACGAATAATAGCGCGACTTTTTCATGAAGACTTCCATTATAATGCGGCTTATGAAATTCCCTTGCAAATTAGCTTAATTTCCGCTTAGTTAGGATGCTTATTAGCAAATATTCATTCCTTTTGATATCCAACTTGTTTCATACTACTTATAAAGGGGCTTCCAAGTCGGTATTATATAAATTGGCAAAATTTTGACTTTTTAAAACTGCTCAAATAATTTTTTGGACGACGGGAGCGTGATCTCCGCAAAAAACTGAATCTTTTGATATAAAAATTTTCACTGTATACAGATACTTATCTGAGTCGACACTACCTATATATCCCTACTCTATGATGTTTAGTATAAATTCAAAATGTTTTTCATGCAGAACCACAAACATAGAAATGATTAAAACCACAACATAGCAATACTAAAGGGTTGACAACGATAGAAGCTGCTTCTTAGACAGTAAGAAGTGTTCGATGAAATTTTTAAATTTATAGAAACTGAATGCCTTCAACAGACATTGCTGACATAATTAGAAGTGCATGTATTTGGCAGATGCGCGTGTAGAACCAATTCACCGAATACAATCTACTAACCAGTCCGGGCCATCGGCAGCTGGTATTGTTCAAAATCTATGCTTTATATTACCCAGGAATTGAAAACTTATATCATTTATTTCAGGTCCAAATTCCTCAATGATGATTGGATGCAAGAAAGGGGATATATTCGCCCTGATACCTCCGTTAATGAGCAGAAGCCCTGGTGAGCATTTACAGCGAAAACTTCAATATTGCGTATTACATTCTCAGTATGTTCAATAATGTATCTGATCTCTTAGATTTACAATAAGGTATTTGTTCAAAATTCTTGATCCATTTTAATAATTTCGATTGTAACTTTAGCTGCCACAGCAGAAAGCGCTTAAAGGAAGAAGTGGCGTTCACAAAAAGATTGCCTTTAGCAAAGCAATTCGCCAAAGTACAAGCTTTTTTCAATAGCAGTCTGCTCTTATTCTTTGGAGCAAATTATGCAGTATGCCTAGTGCGCTTCTTTGGAATGTTGTAGCATACGGACGAAATAAGATAAGGGTAATTTATTGATTGTTCCTTGACATAAGTAATGATCAGGCCGATCAAATATGCATTAACAAGTGAAGCATGTGCACAAATATGCGCTTAAAGAAGTAATTTTATGCAATTAAAACTGTATCTATGCAATATTATTCTGATCATAGAAATAGCTGCAATATAATAAGAAATGTAGGCCTATGTATGTGTAAATGGCGAATAATCTGCCAGCACTTTGAGTTCATTCCTAATACACAATGCATGCGGATGTTTTCCTTAGTCATACTAATGCGATTGCTCCTCATAAATGCCTTGTATTCTGAAAGACGTCAGAAGAGATAACAGGAGATCGTGACAATAGCAATTGTTCTTCCAATGAATATCCTTCAAAGTCCCTCTCAACCAGCTTCTTGAATCCTGTGTTCTTTTGAAGAACGTGCTTCAGCTTGGTCTTTACATTTGCATCAAAGTCATCGCTGATACCATCGATCAGTTGTTTGGCTTGAAACGGATTGCAGTTACGGTCTTGAAGCTGCTTCAGACAACGAGGAATAAAGCCATACTTAGAGGAAATGTCTGCGAGACCTCTTGCAATCTCGGTGTCCGATTTTTGGATTGGCTCCTTCAGGTTAACGATTGCTGTACAACCATTCTCCTAGTCAAAAATCACTTTTTTCAGGCTTTGATAATTGGTGAGGTAGTATTCCACTGCTTCTATCCATGTGCCCCAACTGGTGGTTATCGGAGAGGTTGGCAGTAACATGTGAGCTTTTTCCAGCTTGCGACAACGTGAAGGAATCACAGGAATCCGACCAATGAAGAAGCAGTATATATAGCATGTGGTGTTTTCTGAAATAGGGAATCTTCAAGATAAAAGTAGACATTGTCCATTGCTGAGCCTTAGACCGTAATCTAAGGTAAAAGACAGAAAGGAGAAGATAGGTGTCAACACAGGAAGCGAGACACAACTTGTTCATGACTCCCGTTTTTTCAAGAAATCATCTGTATATGTATTTAAAAGCACTGATTTTCATGATATACATTTTTATGTAATTAAAGCTGAAATTTATGCATGATGCACATTTGGTCGGGCCTGGAATGATTGATTCATTTTCCTGGCATGTTGACGGGAGCAGGGCTTCAAGAAATATGACTGATGCGAATAAAATCTTAGGGGGACCGTTCCCCCTCCTTACCCTCTACAACCCCTAAAATGACGCTTCTGTAGGACATGGGCGCGAAGCACCCTCGGTAGCCACAAGACCTACAATTCCATCTGTTGAAGGTAGGAATTCATCTGCGAGTTTCTATTCCATGCAAGCCTTTGGTGAACAGCCAGCTTTTTTAAGCCATAAATGTTTATTCTGAAATATACAGAAAACGCAAAGCGATGGCCGCAAGGGCACTTACAAGCAAGCGTTGATAACGTGTTACATATGCATACGCAAAGTTTAGCATCAATAAAAAATACATGAGATATATATAATTACAAATACACCAAGTGATTATGATGTACATGCGCATCATATACCATCATAAACAAATTATGTGAGACCTACATATTTACAAATTTTCAGAGTCATCATGATATACATCATATACCATATACAAAATACGTGAGATCTATAGGGCCTATATTAACAAATTTGAAGAGTGATGATCACGATATGATAAGAGTTCATTGGATGGGAGTCCTCACAATGGAGCAAAAGAACGTAAATGCTTAACATCTAATATAAGAATGAATGCAACAAAATCATCTATACAAAATTTACACTTTAATGATCATGGTCACAATATATACAAATTCACTCGGATCAATGAGATTGAGACTCTTCTTGATCTTCATTATGATGAGAATCATCTTCAATATGGAATGCAGGAATGTATCTAAATAAAATTTACCATCAGGTATAAAAAGCACTTTGTCAAATAATTTTGTACGAAATCACATATTAGCAGTCACAGTATGAGCAAAATTCACTTAGATCAATTGATTTGAGTCTGCTCTTGAACATCATGAAGGTTGGAGCTTTCACTATTGAATCGTTTAATCAAATTCCATAATTTGATATCGCGAAAGAAAAACAGTCCACTGAGATAGTTCGAATTAACTTTAAAGACTGGCACAATCTGACAGCTGTTACGTGATTGACCTCGAGTAATTTGAGATGAAAGGTAGGTGGTAAAGAAAGAGTTGAGCGACAAGTCGAAATGAATGTAGTACAGTTTATATAAGAAGTACAAGTCCAACAAAATGCGCCTATATTCTATAGATTTTAATTTTAACAGTTGTAATCTGTGAGAGTAGCTGTCATACTTGATACCAGAGCGTTTACAGACGATGCGGGTGAAGAATCTCTGGACATGCTCAATACGAAAAATGTCGCGTTTGAGGTACGGTGAAAAGATTACACTTCCATATTCCAAGAGAGGGCGAACAAAGACAACAAAGGCTTTCATTAAGATGCGAGAGTTGTGGTTCTACATGATGCATGATTTTTATAAACAAAAGCTTGTCCGCTTTTTATATAAGTCAACTTTCATAATATTTTAGAGTCGAAGACTTCGTTCGGTGTCCTGAAATTGTTGCCAGAGCTCCTGCCGCAAACGAGGTTAGGTTGATGTTGTTTTGTCTTGTTGATTTTGTTTCAGTGTCATTTTCATGAAATGATATGTGAATGTTCCATATCAGAGCTGTGCACTTTCGTTCCAACCATTTTATAGACGAATGTAAACATTTGAAAACAACTGATGGAAATTTGTATTTAACGGATGCCGATATATTCTAAAATTGTCATAATAAGTTTCCATTATTTATATAGACTTCGATCCAGAAGTCAAGGTCGAGATAAACTGAAGGCATCAAGGTCGTGGCGAGGTAGAAACTCTACTGTCAATCTTAAAAATCATTTGGACATCATAAAAATTCTCTACATCTCAAAATTCAAAAAGTTGCATTTATTTCAGTTTCAGAGCGATAGCAATAACTGAAATCAAAAATGTGTTGATTCATTTGACGTAATCACTGTGTAATCATCAATGATCTAAGCTGCTCATATGTTTCGTTATTAAATACATGTGCGATTTCTCTGCTCCTATCTAGAGGAATGAAGCTACTATGAAGCTACTGGACCGGCGGTGTGGCTTTGTGGTGGAATGTTCGCCACGCGTCCGGGAGACCTGGGTTCAATCCTTGGTCGGGTTAAACCTAAGTTAAAATAGGTACTCTACGCATTCTTGCTAGTTACTCAGCACGAAAAGAATGAGAGTGGATAAATGACAACTCGACCACGTAAAAGAAAGGCTCCGTGTCTAATGTGCTTCCGAGTATAAACAAGGTCGTTTCCTCTATTTTTTTCTATCTCTGCGGAAGATACTAGACATCGTTTATCAAACGTTCATGCTTAATATTTAAGGGAGAGCATCATGTAGTTGAATAGCACAGTTGGTTAAGGTTCATCTAACCAGAAAGATGATCCAGAGAGTATAGTGGTCGAGTCTGTCCGCCTTGAGAGGTCTCAAGACGGCTTTTTACAGTGGGCAGGGTATGTATGTAGACAATCCATCCCGATCTTTCTAGTATTTCTCACCTTGGGTATAGAAGTGAACAATTTTGATAATGCAAATTCAATGTACCGCATTTTCCCCGAAACCTGATAATCCCATCAACAAGCTTAAACAATGGTCTTTTTCTATAGAAAAATTTTAAATTCTAAGTATATTCATTGAATTAACATAACAAGAAGGGATAAATTCAATTATATAATTCCTTTTTCACAATGTACATGCATGTAAAAAATGTTGAACTTATTATGATGAATGCATTGCACTTGCTATCCCGTGGCTCAATCAAGTTCAATCAAGAAATTTATTCACATGCGTGAGCTTGCGTGTATGTGATCCTGCTGAAGAAATGCACAACAATGCAAGTCAAAGACAACTCGTTAATAGTTGAAAAAGTTCAAGACCTTGATTGTTTGTTATTTTAGAAATATTTTGGGAATACAGAATATAAAATTTCGTAATTGTGTTAGTCCAAACATGAACTAAGTATCAATTCGACTAACCCAACCATGCAATCTTATGCTTGGCGTTAACAAAATCTTTTATAATTGATCTTTAAGTATCTGATCATTTTCTTAAATGCTCAATCTCTCAATCCCAGTTTTTCATTGAATTATGATTCCATGCACAATGTTGTGATGTCACCAAATGAGCACTTCTGATTTCAACAGATGTATTGCTGAAGCTGCCAATATATGTGTAGTTCTAAACAACTTCACCAAATGTTACAATAGTCATTTTACATTGCCAAAACTCGTTTCGATGAACTGCTGATTGATAGATTGGCGGAAAATGTTCACAAATTCACATTTTTGGTAAATCCTAATATTGAAGTTTCAGCAAAAAATCATGAATACTCTATGAATTGTTAGCCGTTATTTTTGCATTTGAGATGGATTGTTTAGTTCTCATGCCACATGCCGTTGAAATTCAAGCTCGAGTGAATTAAGCGAATTCATCACCTTTGAAATGATTATTTGTGCAATAGAGCATCACAAGAAGCTTGCGTCAAGGCCATTTCCAATCACTGGACATGTGCAGCGAAAACATCAGAAGAAAACTCTGATGCTGGAGGGTTTAAAATTGGCGCGGTCTGCTGAAGCAGTTTGAGATGATGCAGTTTTAATAGCGTCATTAAAGGATGCAGTTCTTGTTGGACACTGCTGTTATAGAGAGTGCTGAGATGAGAGTGCAGAAAGCAAAAGCAATGGTGACCTGCAAAAGTGGCACTTAACTATCGGTGAAGAATTTGAATCATTTCACTATCTTGAAAGTTTGATAACTTCTGATTTGTGATGCAGAGAAGAAGTCAGGAAAAGAACAGTAATTGCATTAACGGAAATTCCAATACACGTATTCGATCTTAACGAAGAGAAACTTTTCGATGACTCTCAAAGTTCGGTTAATCAAGTGCTGTGTATGTTGTATCCTATGTACCATAGAAATATACTGTTAACCTGAAGTTGATTAGAATGGAAATTGACTCACTGTCGCGTCACAGCCGGGGGAACGAACTTGGGACATGAACCACCAATGAAAAGCTTAGAATTTCAAGTGTATCTAAGTGAAAATGCGAGCGATTTTTGTGCTACTGTTGTGTATGGCATCAAGCTTTGTGTCCATTGTAGAATTTTTATTGCTATCAATTTTTACGATTGCGAAGCGTGGACAGTCACACCCGACTTAGAGGATAACATCAAAGCTGAGAAGTGATTTCTGCGAAGAATTTTAAAAATCTCGTATTAATTTGTGTAGTCACCAGTGAAAAGTTGTTAAAAAGAACCGATGGCAAGCACGAAACGGCTGCTTGAAGTTTTATGTCACATCACCCAAAAAGGAACCTCGGAGTATATTTGATTGCAATGATGAATTGACGGAATCATCGCAACAGAAAGACAAAGAATGGAATACATGGATAGAATCAAACCATTGTGTGGATCGAATCAGATAGAAGAAGTTATCAACTCTGTTTGCAATCGCAATCGTTGAAGCTCATGGTCGCCCAAGCGTACATCACATGTGACACTTAATAAGTGAATGAATTAGTCTATTTATTACCATTACACGAAGACATCTATTATACTTAGCTAATACCTTATGCCTGCTTGGTGGTTAATGGCATGGATTAACAATGTAACTCCAGGGGTCCAGGGAATGGTCTGGTAACTCCGGGGAATAAATTTGGTGACCGTGGAGAACAGTTTCATTGATAGCTGGCAAAGACTGCACAGCGGTATTCCTTCTTGGAGAATGTAAGTCCAAGAGCAGGTACTTGATGGCTGTGTCTGGGTAGCGACAATTTGGTCAAGTTGCTTGTGGTTGATTCTTGTTGGGTTCCCGGCCCCTATGAGCTAGTGCTTATGACTAGAGGAGACATCCCTGTAACTGGCAATGATGTGTCAATGAGACGCCAGAGTCAGTGCTAATTTTTTTGATGATGATTTAACGTCACCACTACCCCTTATTGGGGCTTGGACGGTGCTGACGCAGTCAGATTTCAATCTGGAGCATTGTGATCCAGAGAAATACGGATTCCCTTCCTGCTGACTTCCAATGACACTTTCGGGGCTCGACCTCTGAACTGAAAGATCGCTAGGCCAAGCACTTAACCACTGTGCCACGGAGACCACATTGTTGACAGTACTGCTTTTGTTGGAAGTCGGCATGACACAGGTGCAAACGAACTGGAGTTAAGGAGCTTAATGGGGACCTTCCCATAAGAACTCCTGTGTCTCTCGTCGGCTTAATGTAGTGTCCCTGCATGCGTTAATCCTTTGTAACATATCATAGCCACCCAGGGTGGTATGAGGCTGCTGTTAGTTTATTACTGGATCGATTGGGCTAGAATGCTGCTATTTTGGGTCCCACTTCACACCTTCGGATGTGTCTTAATATGGATTACAATAAGTGGCTTCGGGTTCGGCTTCAAGTCTAGCCACAATCGGTCATTGTAGACGAACTGGGGCAAAAAATTACATTTGAAGAAGCAGACAATAAAACTGATTAGTAGGGCAATTTCTGTTGTGTTATAAATGAGAAATATGTGCATTTTAAGAAACGACGATGCTCCTAAATTTTGCGCCATATTACTTGTACTGTGCATCAAATATTACCAATCGTCATCATTATTTATCAAGTGAACAGATAACACAGTTCAGATTATTAGAAGTTGTTTTTACATAGATTATTACGTGATTGCATTGTAATGGAGCAACTAATACTTTTCTCATTAAGAAAGTTTTAGTCTTTTGCTAGCAATTCTGTGGCATCGAGAAAGCTCTTTGGATTAATGTCGATGTGGCTTGGCTTTTAATGAAGAAATGTCTGGAGAAATGGATACTGAAGTGCCATGCAGAATGCCCTTCTCTAGTTCAGGAAGGGAAAGGACTACCAGGGAATTCTTGAGAATTATCACGAGTGGTCTCCGTGGCACAGTGGTTAAGCGCTTTGCCTAGCGATAGTTTGGTGTAGATGTCAAGCCCCGAAAGTGGCATTGGGAGTCGCTAGAAGGGGTAACCGGGTTAAAAGGATAACAACGCTACAGTGGGAGAGTAGTGACGTCAAGGCTTCATTTGTGTCCGACATTCAATCTTGGAGACGAAGAGACAATAAATCAGGAGTGAGAGTATCACACAAGACAACTACGAAAAAATACCTGCAAATGTGCAATTATGCAAAATACTTTCACTGCTTATCATTCGAGCTCAGTTATTAAAGTTGTAGACTTAAACAATTTTTATATGTTGTGAAATTTGTTTAGGAAATGCCTAACCGGTATTGTGACTTATTCGGTTAAATAATAACTGAGTTTTGTATTGATGCATCGTGCAAATGAGAAAAGAAGACACAGGAAGAGATGAAAGAGAGCGACTGAGACATGAGAGACTTTAAGTGCTTTATAATGCTTTACACGCCGTGGGTTAATAAACAGTGGGTCCATTTGAACTGTCATTATGATTACCCTTTTTGAATTGCAAATAATCAGATTCATATGTCGTAAATCGGTTTTGTTAAACGCTTAATACTGAATATTGTTGTTAAATCTATCACTGTCATCTGGCTACCCGCACTTTGACTTGCTTTAGAGACCCATTAAGAGCTCCAGCATGTTTATAAAAACAAATCTCTGTTTTCAGTCTTATCATGTCATTCCATGATTTGAGGTATACTTCGACCCATACGAATTCCGCTGTGTTGTATTTTGTGGTAATAAGCAAGTGGCATAATGTAAACAGTCAATTTTGTATCTAGATTGTTTGAATAACTTCTCCCTCAAATTAACTGCTTGAATAGAACCTTCTTTCAGCAGTTGTTTAAAGCTTCTCATTTTTCATGTCAATATTAGTTTTCTTATTGATTACCGTTTCTAAAAATATTCATATTATTTACCTTTAGCTGCAATACAGATTTTTTCGGTGTTCATATCATAAGTATGACTCCACTTTCATCTGTTGAGAATGCAGGAAAACAAGACAATTTCAATAGAGAAATATATCTAATTCCTTTCTGATCACTCCTTCAGTTCGCACATTTTTGCCTAAGTTCAATCGATCCTTCTGGTATTTCTGTACTAGGTGTCTTGTGTCGCTTTTATGCAAACTACAGCGTTGGGCACAGTCAGTTTTCCGTTACGTAGCGGAACTACTTTCGGCTGTAACGGAGTAACGGACTGGGTGACTGAGTTCCGTTACTCCGTTACTTTGCACGATAGTCCACTGAGGAACTCATGAATTCCTCCGTTATTGAGTGAACAGTGTGTCTCGTAAATTGTTAATATAGTGATCGACAATGGATAGGCTTGTCTATAACGATGGCTACATTAATCTTCTTGTCACTTGTCCTACTAGAGTGCCTGACCGAGCTGGGGATGCTGGATATCTCTTTGACATGTTTCTCACCTCAAACCCAACTTTTTTTTCACACAAGATTACTTCTCCTCTCGTCACGTCTGATCACTGTGTTATCACAGTTTCTGGCAAACAAACTTATTCTACACCGTCTGCGCCTTTCCATAGAACTTATCCATTCTCCAAAGCAGACTGGTGTACCTTCCGCACTTTTCTTAGTCAAGTTCAAGCTTAGAATTTTATTCGGAGCGAAAACATCCACAAGTCGGTGCAAGAACTGACAGAGTGGCTTCAGATAGGGATGTTGTCTTACATTCCTCATCGTACTTTCCAAATGAAGCCCCACTCCCAACCTTGGTTTACACCAGAATGTGCATCTGCAACCTGTCAGCGTGACCACTTTTTCCATAAGTATAAGCGTGACAGTACCGCTGGCAATCTTGAATTGTACAAAACCACACGTAGAAATTGCAAGGAAACCATACATCAGGCCAAAACCCGCTGCGCTTTGTAAGTACGGAAATCCATTGCTACCCAAAAGCTTGGCTCTAAGGACTTCTGGAGGATTAGCAACAGTGTCACCAAAAGGAACAAATCGTCAGTACCTCAATGGCGACAACCTCAGCAGACAAAGCCGAGCTACTTTGCAAGGAGTTTACAAAGAATTCAACATCGGACTATGGAGGTAGAATTCTACCTCCACTGATGAAACAGTTATCTCTCCTTCAGTCACAGTCCAAAACGTCAAAAAGATCATCATAGGTCTCGATTGCTCTAAGTTTAGTGGACCAGATGGCATCCCGGTTTCGGTCTTCAAGCATCTCTCACCTGAGGTCTCTCCACTTCTATCCAAACTGTTCAGCAGATGTGTACCCACCGGTGACTTTACCTCTTGTTGGAAAGTAGCTTCCGTGGTTCCAGTTCTACACAAAGGTTCTGACTCATCTCTTCCATCTGAGTAGGAGAGTCTAGCCCCTTTTTCCCCAATTTGCACTTAAGTACACGCCCACGCATCAGAGCACGGAGCACACGCCCACGCATCAGAGCACGGGTATCGAAGAAGACAGGAAACAGAGCACACGCCCACGCATCAGAGCACGCATCGGCGCACTTGGGGGTAGAGCACGGAGCACCAATCGGAGCACGCGGCGCCGAGCACGTGTGATGAGTCACCGCAGGGTATATAAGTAAGGCGCTGTCAGAGAAATTCATTCTCATCATATGTCGACAACACTAACGTTACGCCCTCTGGCTGCGACACGTCATCCCAAGGAGGAGATATCCTATACACCTTATTCATCGAAAGACTTTATTGTGGAACGAGACTGTAATACACTGTATATTATTCCGACAAAGGAGAAGAGTGTGTCGTTGGAGAAGATTATTGCAGAGCTTCGTATTCAGTTGCTGAATGTAATACTGTATGGACCACGCTTCTTGTTTGATATTCGAACATCTGCAAAGTTCCCCAAAGGTGCACTGGACGTGTCCTATCGCTATTTGAACATTGGTGACGATTGGGACGTGGAAGAACTGATCGATTCGTTGCAGAAGAAGTTACGTTCTCAACTGGAGTGTCGTTATTTTGGAGGAATCTTGTGTATGCAGATTGACATTGGGTTTGGTTCATTGTTTACGTAAGATACATGATCTGAACCACGATTTAATGGAGCCACCAACAAAGAAGAGGCGAACCACAGTCCGTCCCCGTCCTCAACCCTATTATGAGTGCGAGTTTTGCAATAAACGCTTCCGACTGTTTTCACAATGCATCCGTCATGGACGCAAGGAGATAGGGAAGGAGTATTGCGATCGTTGTGGGAAATGGTGGACTACCGATCATCAGTGCTCACTGGATAGAGGTTATTGGGGCGACAAGGAGAGTGAGTTCACCTGCCTGCTTTGCAAACAAGACTATAATATGGAAGCTTACCATAAACATCCATGTGTGGGTCGGTGCAGGTACTGTGATGAGAAGATTCAGGAGGAGGAGAATGAATGGAATGAACATTTATGTCCCTATTTGAGCATGTATATGCCCACCAAACCCTTGGACCCGAATCGTCCAGTGGAGCCGGAGAGTACGAATTCATATCTGTACGACTTGTCAAAAGTGAAGTTGGCACGCTGTCCCTGGTGTCATAACATGTACCAAGCATTCTTCTTATAGGAACATGTTTGCAAAAAACATAAGGAGGTGTGTGGATGGAATCCGTCGTGGAGCAAGACGAATGAGGCATGCGACAACTTTGTCTATATGTGTGTCTGTGGTGAGATGCTACACCGTGACGTGGAGGAAGAGAAGGTCCGTCAATTTGTCTCGCTGCATAAGGAGCATATGGCCAAGAAAATATGGAAAAATCAGCGCGAAAAGTTGAAACGGATATATGAGAGTCAACCGAATCCACCCAAGGAAGTGAACAGTGTCCCCCAAGCCTCGCTTCGACCAGAGAATAGAAATCGGGACCCACGCAAATATTCATTTGACTTTAGTAAGAAACGAGGGAAACCTCTGAATCCCATTGTTTTGAAGAACCAATTGAATTGGTTCACGTATAATGTAGATTTGGATGATGAATAAATGTAGTGATCAATCTCCTATTTTTGTGACTAAGTTATGATTGGGAAGCGTAAACATTAATCATGACACGTCGTAAACAACGCCAGAGAGGAGGAACTGTAAGACATGTGAAACGGTATATAAAATCTCAAATGCATCGTAGAGGACATGAAGCGTTTCAGAGACATAAAGGCGAATTGATTCGACGTCATTTGGGCAATACGTTGTTGCCAGCAGCGTGGCGACCACGGTATAAATCCAATAATCAAATGATAAAGGAAGAATGGCAACGGTTGAAACGCGATCTAAATAGGAACAAGTTGGGAAAGATAAAGACGTTAGGGAAACTATTAATGAAGAACTAAGTAGGGACATCTAGCCTATCACGGTAATCATGCAACGTGGAGGTATTTATCGCGGAAGCCGCCGTCAGAAAGGGGGTATTTACCGTGGAAGTCGAAGACAAAAAGGTGGAATCTACCGCGGGAGTCGTAAACAAAGAGGAGGTATCCTCCCATTTTTACTCCCCCTCGTCCCTGCACTTATTGCCGCAGGGAAAGCTGCAGCGTTGGGAGCAGCGGGTGCAGCCGGTGCCGCAGGCGTAAGTGCTTTAGCGAATAAAATATCAGGAGGAGGAAAACGTCGAAGGAGACGTCATCATCGCTAAACCAATCATGTTGTACACCATCCTAGGGACGGGTATATAAGTCGAGACACACAAGACGAGATTCATTTCACGATGCGTCGGATTCAGCATTTGGGCGAGCTCATGCAAGGTTCTTATTCCATTACATTTGATCATCCTAAAGTACAACAATGGTGGGTGGAGCAGAAGAAGCCGGTACGCAATTTCATCGTATTTGATACGGAAGGAGATCCCATGCAGGAAGTCGCTGCCATTTGGTGTCATTATACACCCAGAGACGATAAACCGAGTGGATATGTGACCATTACATCGCGCTTCCATGACTTTATCAAACATGAAACATCGGGGTGTGATGTTTTTGCGACTCATTTTATTCATGGTCTCAACCCACGTGTGATTGGAAAATGTGGTGCAGAAGAGAGTGTGATTATTCACCGTTTTAATGGCTGGGTCCATGAAATGACATGCGAGTATGGAGACGCGGAACTGATTGTAGGGAATGGATTATCGGAGATGGAAAGAGCTTGGTTGAAAAGCATAAAACTCTTGGAAAAAGTGACCATGGATAGTATTTCTCTCCCCGAATGGTCTCAACGCATTGACTCTCATTGGAATATATTCACCTCATGTATGCGGGATAGTGAAGTGTATAGACTTGGTTACAAGGAACATATGCGTCGCGGATGCAACTGGATGAATCATTCCCAGTATGAAGGGAAAGAAGCGTACCGTCGAGCCCTGTTACATTTACGCCGAGGGAAAGCACTCACAGAAACGCAAGCTGCCAAAGTACAGTATGGGTACCACTGTGCGCTGTCAGATGTGGTTGAGATTCTCCTTCATTATTGCTTTGAACTACACTATCGACTTTATGTGCATACACTGTATTTAAATTATGATTCCTGTGAAGCTGCATGGGCCTGGACCAAGATTGATCACATCACTGTGATGCACGAATCAACCACGGTGGACAATGGACAACTCCACAAGTCTTATATTGTTCATTATTGTAACTTCAGTGATTATGCCGAACATCGTACCTTGTGCAAGAATAATGCATGTTGTGAAATAACTCAAGAAAGTGCATCTCTATATTAAAATGTTATTCCAATGACCTGTTATTTTTGATAATCATTGACTTGGGAATGATAGCACTGTCAATTTTATGAATGCTAACGTGTAAAATTTTTATGAACGATTTCCAATCTTAAAATTCAATCATTGATTTTAACTTCTATTCTATCATGATATGTCCTATAACCCAGTTCACCCTTGAATAAAATAGTCATAGCTTACCATGTATGTTTATTGAATACATGTATCAAAATATGAAGTAGAAGAAGAAAGATACACAAGTTAAAACACCCAATCGTCAACAAAGTCTACGTCGTCCCAAAATGCAACCGCTTCATCCAAGTTTTGCAGTTCAGTTCTAATGTTATACCGACTACTCAAATTAGTCAGTGGACGGCGAAATGGATGACGATTAAGATCCAGTTCGGGATAGCCAGCTGCATTCGGTGGGGTATTCTCCTTCTCATCTGTCAAATAGTCCTCCACCTGACCATCGCTCATACTCGGTGGTCCGAGATCGTCGAAACTAGACGTAGAAAGTTCAGGGGTTGGTGGGATGTGAAACGGTCCATCGATGGTGGGTGGTGTTGGCGGGAGGGAATATGGTCCGTCCAGATCGGGAATAGAGCCCCAGTGGGATGGGAGATCCGTTGGAAAATCGTCATCACTGATCGAAGGTAATGGGCTGGCTGGCGATAAAGGTAGTGTGCTTGGTATTGGTAGTCGGCTGAGATCAACCATCTTCTTGTATGTTCACGAGTGTTATGAAGGTGGAATATTTTCGACTTGGCTTTATAGTGTTGCAAATGTCCCATCCCCTGCTCCGAGCATTAGACGTGCCCCATTCCATGCTCGGAGCACAGAACAGAGCATTGGGTGTGCCCCATTCTATATCGGAGCACCTATCGATTGGAGAACTAGGTAAAATAGAGAAACGATCAAGACATATACATGATGGAAGACTTTCACGTGTACACCTATCCAAATCAGCTCATTATTTACCCGAAAACGACATGTCAACCGCACGCGATGTTGGAGAAAGTGATTCCCTATGTGAAGGAAAAGATCAAAGTGAAGCCTGAATGTGAACTCTCCATGGATACATTCATGATTTATAAATATAAAAGAAATGGTTCTCCACCATTGATGGGTGCCAGTGAACGGTATTATGAAAGTGACGTCGAAGAAATGGATGACTATTTAGCCTCACTAAAGAACGTATGGGACTATGAATTTATGGACAGTGATAACAAAGAGATTCTTGGTGTCTATGGTATAACGTTTAATTTTGAATATTTCTCTGTTGGATGGACATCAGAAGAAGAAGAATATGTAAGCGACGCAGACTAAGTATGAATAAAGAATGTCGTTGTATGAATCATGTTGCTTTTCCATATTATAAGCATTCTGCTATTGGGGTTGATAGATTTGGAAAAACAAGCTACTGGTACTCCTTTTTCTTCTGAGAGAGATTGTACGCATACTCACCGCAATGAGTGACTATTTAAGTTATGGATCCTCACGCTCTCTCAAATAGATCATGTTACTCCTACCCTATTATCGAAAAAGACGACATCGCCCTATTCGGACAAGCCATCTTCGAAAAAGACGATCGCGTGAAAGATGGACATCACGCCCACAGACAGTTCGACCACTCCTTCGCACCAAGCGCGGATGAAGATCCTTATTGATTTTTGGTTCGATGAACGCATCCGAGGCAATGATATCCCCACATTAGAAGAGTTTACCGACACGTCCACCGTCTATTTGAATCAATTGGTACTGAAGGACCGCTATTCCATCGTGGGACGTGTGTATTTACTCATGGCTATTTTTGAGGATGACGTTTTGTATGAGGACACACTATGGAAGTTTATGAATGAAAAACATTTGACCTATGTACAAGAGCTGTATCATAAACGTGTGATTTCAGCAGCAAGTCTTATTTATATCAAAGAGACATTGAATCGTATCTGTGCTCATTTCAGTATTTTGTTTCAATGGCCAACAAATGTATTTAAGCATGCACAGGAACACACAACAAAAATCAACCATGAAGGGAGGAGCGCGTGAAAGTGAAGAGACCCTGACGTTGCGAAAATTGAGAATAACCCTATGTCCTATCTGTAAATGCCCTTATCAAAAAGATCGTCTGAGAAGGCATATTTTTAATTCACACCATCTAAAATATAAAACAAAAGAAGAGATAAAAGCAAGTGAAGAGTTCATCTATGCATGTCTATGCGGGGAAACCCTCGATGGAACGGTGGATAGGAAGACAGCTCAACAATTTGCGCGTCAACATACCCATATTTTAAACGAGCGAATGGAGGGAGAAAATGTGAGCAAACTCAAGTATATTATTCAACAGCATGTTCCGAGACCCTCTTTGAAGGTGTCCTCTACGTTGACAGGACAAGATCGACAATTATCACCTGCCTCACGTCGTGCAATCCCTTGCGACCCCCTCAACCTATGAATACAGATTTGGATGCAGACGATAGTCTAGAAGCACTCATTCAACCTTCTCCAGCGGATCATCGCGCCTTAGCAACACCTGATCCATCTCACGCTATGCTGCAAGCTGTCGTGAAAAGTATGGTTGACGATCGAGCCAGAGTGGATGCTCCCCCGGATCCCACCCATACAGTCCATCAAATACAAGAAGAATGGAATCGATTGCCACCCGATGTGTTAGCCATGGCTGCGAATGAGATTGATATGAGTCCTCTATCGTTAGAGAATATTCAACCTACACTAAGTCATGTGACATTTGATAACTACCCAGGTCCGGTCAATGATCACAACAGTTATGTCCAAGCCATGTCGAACACAGTGGGAAATCCAGAGGTACAAGAATCAAGCGAACCTCGCCAACAACACTCAGTGGGGGTAGGAACCCCTCAACAACAACACTCGGTGGGGGTAGGAACCCCTCAACAACAACACTCAGTGGGGGTAGGAACCCCTCAACAACCCATGGACGCACACCCCGTGGAGGAAAGAATGTTTTACCCAGTCAATTCACCTGTCATTGACAACTCCCACGAGTACATTATTCAACTGAACAATTTGAAAAACAGCGCCATTGTTCAACTGTTGAACGATTCTATTCGTCTCCATGAACGTCATTTAAATGCTCGCAAACGCATCTTGCACGTGTTGGAAGAGGCATTTAATCAACACATTCATGAACCCAATCGTACAGATGGCAATGGAGACTATTTGGATGAGACATTGGAAAGCATGCGTGACTTGCTGACTCAAAAGGAAGAGTTTATTGCCCACTTAACCAACCAAAATGCAGACGTCCACGCACGCTACATGAATTTGGTGAACGCCATGTAAACTAAGTTATGTGGGATAGAGGATGATAGACAAGAATGACGTGTCAGTGTGAATCATGTTCAAGTCGACGTCAGGACTTTACCAATGTACTGAAATCCCTAAGTTCAGGGATAGGATGCTCGAAAAAGAAAATTAACCGTCATGTCGATCAATTGCCTGAGGAATATGTCAAGGATATGCAAGCACTCATGAGCAAAATGCGAGAGAATCCAGGGAAATTATCACCTTTACAGCACGAGTTTATTCAATCTTACAAAGGAATTCTCCGCAAATTTGTGAAACCACCCCCTCAAACTCGCAAATACTTGGGCCAAAAACGGAAATTTAACAAGAAACAAATCCCCTTCGCACAAGCCTATGCCATGGCATATCACGATAATCCAGCAGCTTTCAAACAAGCCTTACATGCATCGATCGGCTCCAAACACTAAGTAAACCATACCCACGTCATCAACACTATCATCATGGACACTGTTCAATCCATAGCGAACACACTTTCAACAGCCAACGGAGGAGATTTAAAATGTTCACTCATTGGTTCATTCAAAGAAACCCTATCACAATTCTTTACACTCGTCATATTCATTTTGGTTACCCTCTTATCTGGTCGAAAAATGATGAAAGATATCAAAAAACGTAAAGAGAGTGGAAAACCCTTACTCGATGTGGAAGTCGTCAATTATGATGTGTCCAAAACGCCTATACTCAACCCCACCAAACCGCACAATGAAATTCCCATGAAATCGAACGATTTACCGAAGAGTGTGAATAAGACACGTTCACACAGTAAAATTCCTATGAAATCAAACGATATACCGAAGATTTAAAGGATGATTTTCCCATGACATCGTTAAAAATACTACGGATTTGATGTGTTATTTTCCCATGATATCAATCGATTCACTGTGACTTTGAAGAACACACTCTGTTACAAATCCTCGTAAAATCAGGTGATTTATCGAGAATTCTGAGGTCCTTTTCCACACCAAATCGACCGATGTTATCGTAAAATGACTCAGCAAATTCCCATGAAATCAAGCGTTATCTCGTGAATTTGACCTACAAAAAGGGACAAGCCCCGTACACCACCAAAAATGAATGATTCATCGTGAATTTCACGGAGCACCAATCAGAGCACTTGTATGCGTGGGCGTCAACCAATGAGAAGAAATTTTCCCACGCTCAACTCTATATAAACTGAGCCATTTCAGTCATTTTCATTCAGTCATGGGTAAACGTACGAACACGTTGGAAGCTCCTCTCGCGAAGAAGGCGAAAGTCACGTATTCGTCAGATACACCGACATCGAAGCCAGTCTTTGTTGAAGCGACGGAGCCCTATTTCCATACGAATGGGAAAGCCGAGAAGAACTACCTTACCAAGGCACAACCACAGTTGGAGCCTCTGCCCATCACACGGCTGGTATTGGGCAAGAAATGGAATAACACTGGATATTATCCCATTCGCGGAGAGAATGCGATGATGGATGCGATGGATTGGCAATCACGACGAGACATTTCAAAACTCGTGTTTGCCACGGGATTTTATGGATGGCGTGCACAAACGTACAATAACAGTGGGTACGGTTCCGATCAACTCTCCTCCCTCTTCACCATTTCTCAAGCCGTCTCACGCGATCTGGAGACGTTGGAAGATGCGATACAATCCCTCTACAAACAAGTCCAACCCGAATCTGCCTACAACTTTATCTCCTGTCTCGGTTATGTACACAAGAAATCGGCCTACGACAGTGTCTTTATGAAGCTAAAGCAGGACACGCCCATCTTCCTGATGAAGGAGAATGGAAAGAACAAGAAGGTTAGTTTGGCCACTCTTGGACATCTTCTTGCCAATCTTAAGGAGAATACCTTCCTTCAAGCAAATACCATCTTCCGCGTCACAGGCATATACTATAATCCACAGACAAAGACTCTGAAACTGTGTTTTACTGTGGATCAAATCCAAGTCCGTATCAAACAGGCGGAGGAATGTCAGAGCACAGCGGTGGAGGAAAAGAAGAAGAAGAAGAAGAAGACAAAGCTGACACTCGATATAAAGAAGGCACACATTCCCTCCAGTGGTTTATTTGATCTGATACACATGGTGCAATCTAAACAAGACATTGATTGGGAGGAACTCAAACACTTTATAGATGATGATCTCGATCATCTCTCCCAATTAGAGGACAGCATTGCACTTATGAAACAAAAGGAGGATGAGATGACAAACATGCTTTCTCAGAGGTGGAGTGCTCAACCCACGGAGGAGGAGGATTGGAGGAGGATGCGGACGGATTATACCAAGGCGCAAGCACTCGGTGTGTACATTCGCATCCGGGAAGAGTCACACGCGCTGCATATCTTTGACGGTGATCAAATACAAGCCGAGAAATGGATCAATCGATTCCTCGAAATGTTCAAGGATATGGTGGAACATAAGCAGGAGAGTCAGTGGTATGTGTCATCCTCATGGTACAAAGCAGGACAGTGTGTCAATGAGAAGTGGTCTGTGTTGAACTATATTGAACATTATTTCATTGTGCGTAGTGCCTACGAAATCCATCGTCGCGCCTTTCCCAACATGTTGAAGGAAGCATTTGCACGGTACAATATGAATCCTCTTACCCATGACATGGAAAGGACATTGATGAGTGAAATGGTGACTGCTCTTGAAAACTCACTCTTTAAAACATGTACACGTGGACGTTTTATTCCACTTCTTCTTTATTCTGGAAATGATTCTATGTTCTGGAAACAATTTTAAGTTATGTTTAATACATGTTGCATGGAATATATGTCTGACTTTTATGATTTGACAAGATGGATTTCCGTTTAGAGAATGACTCATCCATGATTGTCTCGGGTCCTAGTAAATCGGGAAAGTCCACGTTTGTGGCGAATATGATCAAGAATCGTCATACTTTATTCAAAAAGCCCATTCGTAAAGTCTGGTGGTATTATGGGATAGAAAGTCCATTTCATAAAGAGTTGCAAGAGGTGATCTTGAAAATGGGTGTGCCTACCCAAGATGATTTTGATCAATTGCAAGAAAATGATTTAATTATTCTCGATGATTTACAACAGGAATCTCAAAACAATGAAACTGTGACGGGATTATTTTTAAGAGGATCTCATCATAAACGGTTTTTCGCAGTGCAAATCACACAGTATTTGTATGGTGATAAAGAACAACGTATGCGTAATGGCAATGTCCATTATTTGGTCGCGTTCAATAATCCGAGAAATCAACAACAATTGGCTCAATTCATGGGGAAAATGCTCCCAAAAGGCAATATGAGCGTCGTACATGATATATTAACGACATTGGTTCAAAAGTATGGGAATTATGCCTACCTCTTTATTGATTTCACTACAAATTGTCCGTTTGAGTACCGATTTCGCACCAACTTATTTAATCCACCTATGATTGTGTTTAAGTTAAGCAAAAGACCCAATAAAACGAAAATGGACTTTAGTGAATTAGTGGTGGTTCCCAAATCTGACATGAATGAACACACCGGTGGCGGACAGCAAATGGGTGGTGGTGGTGGTGACAGTACCCAACTGATGTCGACCATGTTACAACGTCAAGCGGAAGATCAGAGGGTGAGAACCATGATGATGACTCCTCAACAAGCCCATCTTGATCGTATTGCACGAGATATTGTGCGTCACCGTCCTTCCGCCAATGATATCGCTGCATGGAACGCCCGGTTGTATTTGTTCGATAAATTTCGTCGCCAATTTTTCAATTTGGACAATGATCATGGGAAGCGATTGGAAAAACCTCTGCTCACGCACACCGCAAAACCTCCGCTCACGCACGCCACAAAACCTCCGCTCACGCACGTCGCAGATCCACCCGTCCTCAAGCGATCGAAAGGGAAAGTCGTCAAACCTTCTGTTGTCACCTCTCCCAAGACGAAGCGTTCTCCCTTGAAATCATCCATCAATACTCGTTTAAGTAAAAAAGGAGTTCTTGAATTGGGATCCTATGGCTCACCATTCAGGTAATGGCAACGGCAGCCGCGCCAATTGCCTCCTCATTCTTATCGCGTATCTTTGGACGTTGTTGCGGCCAAGGCAACGCAGACGACAGCGCAGAGACACAGTACACCATCACGGCGAGCTTTAATTGTTGTTCCAACGGGAATATCGCCTATCTTCAACCCCCACGTCAATACCAAGCAGATTGTGTCGATGGAGGAGGTGTTGCACAAGATTTATTACAATCCCAAACATCCCGCTGGCTACGGAAGCGTCAATGCACTTGCTGCTGCTTCACATTATTCAAAAACAAAAGTCAAACAATGGTTAATGCGTCAACCGACCTACACCCTTCACAAATCTCGATTGCATCGTATTAAACCCTTGCACCCGTATCGTGTACGCGGTCCGCAAATTCAATTTCAAGCGGATATTGTCGATTATCAAAAGTATGCACAGCATAATCGTGGCTACAAGTATATTCTCATGGTGATGGACATCTTTACACGCAAAGCCTGGGCATTCCCTCTCAAGACCAAGAGTGCCAAAGAAGTGTCGGGGGTTTTAGAAGCCATTTTCGCAACCATTCCCACCCCGCAACGACTGCAAACGGATCAAGGTCGTGAATTTTATAACCGACCGGTGAAAGACGTCTTGGACAAGCACGCTATTGAATTGTTTTCCATCTACAGTCCCTATAAATGTGCTCATGTCGAACGATTGAACCGTACGGTGAAGAATAAATTGGAACGTATCTTTACAGACACCAATGACAAGAATTGGGTGGATTATATCGCAGATGTCATGTATGCATACAATCACAGCACCCATTCATCCACAGGTTTCACCCCGATGGATGTGAATGCCTCCAATACCGAGGAAGTGAAACGAAACAATGCGAAACGTCTCCGACAAAACTATAAAAAGGTTGCAGTCCCGGGAAAGTCTATCCCTGTGGGAGCACGGGTACGTATTTCACGTGATAAAGGAACGTTTGGACGAGGGTATGAAGCGAATTGGTCGACGGAAGAGTTCATTGTCTCCAACATTCTCAATAACCCTCATGGTACCAAAATGTACAAGATCAAAGACTTGAGTGGAGAAGAGATCAAAGGATCCTTTTATGCTCAGGAATTACAAGTGATTCATCGGGAGGAAGAAGTCTATCAAGTGGACAAAGTGCTCAAGACCCGACGTCGGAATGGACGACCAGAATATTTTGTGCACTGGCAAGGTTATCCGGCCTCAATGAACTCATGGGTGACAGACTTAGAACCTCTAGGTAATGTACGCCGCTATTGATTTGTAATCATGCAGGAACTGCATGAGGAACAACATGTGTACTTGTTGAGCAATACTCAACCCCATTTGTATGACAATAAAGCCAATCATTTCTTTACACGACTGGAAAATCCACTTTTTATTCCTAAAGGAGAAACATGGGAAGTAGGCTTGAAAGAGTTTGGGTATGTGAATAATGTGGATACGATTCCCGAAGATTGTTATATTACCGTGGGGAAAATGGTGGATACGAAAGATTTGAAGGCCTATTTGCCTTATTATACGATGGAAGGGACCAATGTGGTCCGTCGTCACACCATTTTTGAATCCGATGAGGAAGTGAAACGAGTCCCCATGATCACAGCGTTGGAATTATATACACGCCGCACCATTTCCAGCATGATGACTGTCACGACACATCCATCCTACTTGTATTATGGAGGCAATGGCATAGAGGAAGCAGATGTCTATGTGATTGACATTGCCCCATTTTCCCTGTTTCAAATCAAGGAATTCTCCGCCTTTCATTACGTCCTTGTGTTTTCCCCTCATTTGGCGGCCTCACTCTTATTTGACAAATGTGTCTATCATTTATCGTTGAAGGATGTCGTTCGGATCCATACACGACTCTCCATTCATCGAAAGGAATGTGACGTAAAGAAATATCCCGCTCATGACTATTGGTTCAGTGTGATTCCCTTACACCGCTGTCATTTTGCCAAACATGGGATTGAAAGGATGTTGGGAAATGAAATCTCAGTGCTCAATTTATTCAAACAATTAGAATGGTTTGGTGTGGGGAAGTTAGTGTTTCATTCATCCAACAGATTGTCCTTTCATGTAAAACATGCTTCCAGTTATACATTATCTGCGATGGATTATGGGATCCTCTCCGAATTGCAGAAAATAGCCACTGTTACCATGGCTCACCCAGTGACCTATCAGGATATACAACCCCTGAGTGATGATACGACACGTGCTGTGTGGATGAGGACCGATACCTTTGTGAGCTCTCTCAAACGCAATGCAAAGGCCCCTCCTATTCCCAGAGGGCATATAGGTCTGTTTCATAATCTTCGCATCCTTCTTCCTAAACTGAGAGCGTTGATGAAAGCCGTGAAAATGTATCAACGCACATTTTTCCGAATGCAACATTTGGCCTCTAAAAAATGGATTGCTTTACCAACACGCACCATGAAAAATCAATTTATTTTCCCAGTGGAGTTTCTCAATCCACTCACCCCAAAAGAACGTGAAAAGGAGTATCAACATCCCAAGAAAAAACATGTATCATGGTTCAGAAACCGTATTGATCAATTGTATGACAAGATTGATACACAGTTACACAAGATCGATCCTACCCTTCATATAGCTGATGCTCCTGATTTAGTCACCTCCCGTTTCTTGCCTACCTATATCAACACACTGAATGCAAAGTACCGCAACATGATGCGCATCCTACGTCAACACAAGATGGAAGGTGTTTTAGTCTCTAAACGATTCGGAGCCAAGAAGCGATTGTTTGATACGGTCTTATTGAAAAATGTTCGACAATCGATTCAAAAGGAACAAGGTACAAAACGGCCTATTATTCATCATTTAGTTCATTCCCATCCTAAAGATGGTAAAGAAAATGTATTGGCCAGTGGTGCGGATATGCAGCATGAAACGGGGCAACATGCACTTCCCTTCACATCTACGGAAAAGTATCATATCTACAACACGTATAATGTATTTGCCTATCATAGTTTGGTGGATTTGATGGAGCTGTATGGGACTATTCTCCATGATTTTGAAGTGAAACAGGAACGGTTGGCTACGTTAAGAAGGAGGGTGAAAGAATTCAAACCCACTGCAGGAACTGACAATCTTGACGAGATCGTTCGTGAACGAGATAGGGTAAATGCAGAAGTGACTGTGTTGACATCGGATCTTTGTCAACTCATCAAGGGGAACAAACTGTTATTTTATGTGTCTAGACCTGAATCGTTTTATTACAAGAATTTAGAGAGTGATAAGACATGGAGTTCTATCGTCCCCACAGGTTATTATTCGTTGGAAACCTATTTGAATACCATCTTCCCCGCCCCCATGACATGGACCATCACATCCATGTCCTATCATTATGAACTGACCATCGATTGCACGGACGATATGGAAATCAAGATGGACCGACAATCTAAAGCCTATGAGATTTTCAAAGCAGAAGAAGTGACTACCTACGTGTGGGAAGAATGGATCTTGGAAATCCCCCTCAGCACGATTCATGTTCCCTCCTTTATCCTTCAGAAACAAACCATGGAATTGGACGCTCTCTTTGAAAAGAAGAGTGTCCCCTATGCATTGAGTGGGACCCATGTCTTGCTTCGAAACGGAAAACCGACACAACAGTATAAGACCGAGGATAAGAAGCATCCCAATATTCTCAACATCAAACATGGCGACTCTTTTGAGATTTTTCATACCCTATCTCATCTCCCTAGTCCATTACGATTCAATTTACCCACGAAATATTATACCCTCCAATCCTTTGTGCAAGCTTTCAATCAAGCCATCCCCCTGCCTGATATGGTGTGGGTGACGTATACCACAGTGGGCGTCTTTCACGTGCTTCACTTTAAAATCGCGGAAGGGTATGGGTTGAAAATCAATCCCCCACAACTCTGGCAACACATGTTGAATCATAGTCATGAATATGGTATGTTCACCTATCATGAACAAACCTGTATACACTCGGAAACGCCGGAACATTGTTCTGCAAGTTACCGTCGGTATCAACAACGTCCAAAACATGTCACCCATGGGATGACATTACACATCTATGGTTTACCGGAATATACCTTTGATTATGCCAAAGGATGGAACCACACCCTCGACACCCTCTTCCCATGGAAAGGGAAGGAATTGGATCGCTTGTTTCAGAAATCCTATTTCCCTTATGCTTACGAATCGAAAGAGCTGTTGGCCAATACGTGTTTACAATCCTACTTGTTTGGAGATAAACTCTCTGATAAGACATTGTATTCACCCGCTGTCGCGTATCAAGAAGGATCCACCCTGAAAGTCTGTAAAGATAGATTGACTTCCTTTATTGGATGGTTCAGTGAGGATATGCAACAGCTCATGACGACCATGATGGAACGCTGGCAAGAAAACATGTTTTATCTAGTGGATGGTATGGTGTTGGGAGTGGATGTGGGGAAAACAAGATATTCAATCGGTGATGGTGAATACACATCCCACACCTCGCCCTTTTCTTCATCTCTATAGCAAGACCATGAAACCGTTGCACATCTATGACCACATGATTCGGCAAGGTTACATCAACCCCACCCTAGACATTTCTACCTCGTTTCATCGTGTCCGCATTCCCAAAGGGAGTTATACCTTGGAAGGACTCTTTTCCAAACTCCAAGTGAATTTACAGATGTGGACGGATGTATCCCTCTCTCTCTCGAAAGACCATTATTTGACGGTGAAAACCGCGGAACATGCCTTTATTGATTTTGGAGAAGCGTTGAGTTATCGTATAGGTCTACCCCAATCCTATTATGGACCCAATACACAGATGACAACACTCTCTCCGCTCAGCCTAACTCCCAATTCCTTCAACATTATCGTCTATTGTAATATTGTGGCGGAAAGTATTGTGGGAGGACAACGTGAACAAATCTTGAAAATTCACCCCATTGAAGAGAAACAACGTTTGGGGGAAATGGTGTCGTATGAAGTGTCCAATATTGATTATTACCCCATTTTTACATCTGCTATTGATGAGATTGAAATTCAGTTGCGTGGTGATGATGGCGAATTTATTCCGATTCATGAAGGACGATCCTATTTCAAACTCCATCTCCGCCGTAAGGAGACTAGGTAATTATGGACAGAGTGACACTCAACCATGCATGAGGAAACGATTCACTTGTTGAGTAATGCTCAGCCCAATTTGTTTCCTGAAAATAGAGCCAATCATTTCAAAAATCGCTTGGTTCCTTCCATCCCCATAGTCCATGGGGATCAATGGGAAGCCGGTATCTCCGTCGTCAACTTTATCAATACCCTTCAGACAATACCCGTGGATGTCAGCTTTAGTGTGGGGACATTGAAGGATCATCCTGAGACGATTTCGACCGTCTTTACATCCTCTATCCTTCCTGTCAAAACGGATTCACCGCGAGGAGAGCAAGGCAAACAAGGCAAACAAGGTGAACAAGGCAAACAAGGCAAACAGGGTGAACAAGGCAAACAAGATAAACAAGACAAACAAGGCAAACAGGGAGAACAAGGCAAATTTACGCGCTTCAACATTCCACGCGGTATTTATTCGGAGAAGACGTTGATGCAGTGTTTGAATCAAAATCGACAGCATGGACACAATTTCCACTTTTCTATCACTACATTGGCGCCTCATGTCCATGTTGTTTCAGTGGTCGTACCCCCACACTACAGTATGAAACTCCATCCTTTGCTCAAAGACATTCTTGGGTTTAAAACAGACTTACTCACTTCCTCACAGCAAGCGACTGCCCCGTTGAATTTGAATGCCTTTACCTACAATATTCTCCTGTATTGTAATATTGTAGGTTATCATTATGTAGGAGGTATGAAAACAAACTGTATGTGTGTGATTCCCTACACGGGGAAAGATTATGGAGATAGTATTCATCATGAATTCCAGAATGTCACCTATCTCCCTGTGAAAAGTCAACAGGTGCAAGATATTGAAATCAAACTCATGTCGGATGACGGTCATCCCATCCCTATGACAGACGGACGGTCCTATGTAAAAATGCATCTTCGACGTCGCGCAATTAAGTAATTGTCTGTTCCCAAGCACATCAAGACACGATGACGAATCTCTTTTTAATCCGTAACCGAACACATTCCTCTGGACGATTGTTTGGAAGAGGTTCATTTATGCAACGCGGTGGATGGAATAAAGTGATTGGACAGAAAACACGCATGATTAGACCCCGTGTCACTGGTGTCAAGAAACCATCCATCCGTCTGCCCAAATCACTCAAAAAGAGTGTTCCCAGAAAACCCTCTCGAAAAACACCTCGAAAACCCTCTCGAAAACCCTCTCGAAAAGCATCGCGAAAACCTTCGCAAAAGGGACTTGTACATACGGTACAGAAAACGTTGGGAAAATCGTTACGTACGACAGAGTTTCTCAATGCTGCGAAACAAGCTGTCACGGATGCTGTCAGCTCTACCGCACAAGAAGGAGTTCACCATCTCAAAAAGGGTGTGAAAGCACTCGCCAAACGCACTTTACAGACTGCTCCCGAACGTGTTGTAGAAGCTATTCAAAATAAAGTGAGTCGGAAACGCGTCTTCACGGATGAAGAAGGAGATCGGGTGGAAGCACCTGCTCCTAAACGTCGCCGTGGTCATGTGGCCATTGCTCATCATACGAAATGGGGAAAAGGAAGTTTGATGGGGCGTTATCGCGGAGGTGCTAAACAACGCATGCTCTTTTAAGAACTAAGCAATCTTAGGACATCCGTTCCATCAAGCATGGCGGAAACCCCTGCCTTATTGGATGCGCGTTACGATGTATTCCAAAGTGATAAAGTCGATGTCTCGAGTACTTCTCAGCATACGAGCGTTCTGACGCCA
The DNA here is from genome assembly GCA_907163375.1 of Prostheceraeus crozeri. NCBI lineage: Eukaryota > Metazoa > Platyhelminthes > Polycladida > Euryleptidae > Prostheceraeus > Prostheceraeus crozeri. The sequence continues at coordinate 170,896 of CAJQUW010011309.1, read as the reverse complement.
GTCAATGGATTGGAAAATCCCGGTACCATTCAATTCACGGTCCCTCGACTAGCCATTCATTGGATGAATGTATGCAATGCCTATTTTCGCGTGGAAGTACAACTCATGAAACATGATTCGGCTAAAGGAGCAGACGTGCCATGTGAGACGTCAGACAAGGCAATTATTATCAACAATACGGCCCACTCCCTCTTTTCCGACATTACTATCCGCTTGAATGAACGCACCATTGAAGGAGGCAATGACTTGTATTATTTGAGAGCTTACCTTAGCAATCTTTTACAATATACCAATGATGTGAAGAATACACACATGGTCACACAAGGATTTACTGTTCCTCAAGTGATGTATGACACGGAGTATGATGCAGCGACGAAGACGATAAAGACTAAGGCGGTAGAGTTTACAGATAAAGAGAATGCACTCAATCAAGCCATTCTCAAACAATGGTCAGACCACAAATTTAAACGTACCTTTGACTTTCCCCTGAAATGTAATTTGTTCCAACAAGTGATTGCTCTGCCCCCAGGCATGCAACTGGATCTCATTTTCACCTTGAATAAACCGGAATATGCCATTTATGATATGGCACATGCTGCAGGGACGACCTCTACAAAGTACAAGTTCAAAATCACCTCTTTCCAATTGTATATGCCCATGCTCACACCGAATGCAGAACTGCAATTGAAAACTGCGAATCGACGCAAGACAGAAGCCATTTATTATCGCTACAATGGCATGACCGTCCAACGACAAACGATTGAAAGTGGAGTACAAAAGAAGACGTTTTCCAATGTGGCTGCTCTATTGAGTCCTAAACTCATCTTTTTCGCGGTTGTTCCCAGTAACTCTTGGTTTGATCCAGGAAGTCGTAAACTCTATTTTGAAAGGCATGGACTCTCTCAAGTCACCATGACCACCAATGGAGCCATCATGACAGGAGGCACCATCAATTGCAAAGATGACGTGATTGCCTACAGTCAATTCAATCGTGCGATTCAAGTCTATAACACGAATGAATCATGTGGTATTGATTTGGAGAGTTTTACCAAATACTGTTACTTTATCGCCTTTGACTGTACCTTGGATAAACAAATCGATAGTGTTCAACCCACCAATACACGTCAATATGGACTGGAATTGTAATTTGAGAATACGACCACGCAAAATTTGGATTTATTAATGTTTGTCATTCATGACGAACAATTCTCCGTCACACCGGAGAATGCTGTCATCTCCAGTGCGTATATCCCTCCCGCTATTTAAGTGTTGGCGCGCATGGACATCCTCATAAGTCATGGTGAAGGAGCCCGAGAATCACGTTCCTCCTATCGCTTGGACATCTCTTTATCAACACCGTCTCATTAAAGCTCAGCGTTGGCTGAATGGGAGACTGGTTAAGCAACACGGAAATCGAAGGAATCATGCAGGGTATGAATCAATTACAAGAGAAACATTTACTCAATGCCTGCATGTGCGAAGATGATTTTCTCTGTGCTATTCAGTGTAGTTGTCAAACGTTTGCTCATCGCCTCCTCCAATCTTCTTACGTTCCCTTCCAAGGTGTGTTTCCTGCTGATCTACTTCCTGCTCATTCCCCGGAATCAAAGACACTTATTGTCAATAGTGATCGCTCTCATCAACCTGGCAAGCATTGGTTGGCCTTTTATCAAAATGCGGATCAACGCGTGTGCGAATTCTTTGACTCTTATGGACTCACTCCATCTCACTATCCGCATGTGACCGAATGGTTATCGACAACACCGGAGAATGCTGTCATCTCCAGTGCGTATATCCCTCCCGCTATTTAAGTGTTGGCGCGCATGGACATCCTCATAAGTCATGGTTGCAAATCTCACTTGCTTGGTCATCTGTTGCAAATCTCACTTTTTTCACTTTTTTCACTCCAGATCGCGCCAATGTCAATGTATTGCAGTGTGGCAGGGAGACATCCTCTATCCACCTACGCTCCAAATGGTGATTCATAGCATGCTCATCGAGATCCATGAGTCGATCCACTAATTCACCAGCAGTGATCGTTTCATTGAGATGTGTTACCATTTCTATCGCTTTGAATGAATATCCCAGATCTCTTGCGACAACCCTCTAAACTATCGTCGCCCTCTGCGTATACAAGGCCCTAAAGCCTATTGTGGTGCTTACTGTATTTACTTTTTAAACCAACGCCCTTTTAACACGTCTATGGAAAAAACACTGACTTTCTTTCGAACATTGGATGCTTACGAGAAAGATCAAGAACTCATTCAAACCTACTTGTCCTTCAATGATAAAATTGTCTATTCCTATTTGTATTCTACATTATCCCATGTTTTGAAGTCAATAAAGAAATGAATCATGTCAATGATTGTATTTTTATTTCAGACAGAGGGTAATACTACAAGGTTTTGTACAAGGTTCAGTCACTCGTGATAGTACACTATACACTGTACACAGAGTTTTTCCGTACATCATGCACGATAGACAGTGACTGTTGAAGCAATGTCTTGATCACAAAGGGGACAAGATAACGTTTCCAAGGCATTATAACATGTAGAACACATAACATTATGAGAACATGGTAGAAAGAGAAGGGACCGTTCCTGTTTAAAACATGTAACACAGTTGCGTTCACATAATAATTGAAATGTCTCTTCTTCTAATTTCTTTCTAAAGTCACTTTTATGGGAAGAGTTATCTGACACATCCGTTGCAAATCTCACTTTTTTCACTTTTTTCACTCCAGATCGCGCCAATGTCATTGTATTGCAGTGTGGCAGGGAGACATCCTCTATCCACCTACGCTCCAAATGGTGATTCATAGCATGCTCATCGAGATCCATGAGTCGATCCACTAATTCACCAGCAGTGATCGTTTCATTGAGATGTGTTACCATTTCTATCGCTTTGAATGAATATCCCAGATCTCTTGCGACAACCCACGACGTTGGGATACTAGTTGCTGTTGTCCGATTCATTGAGGGAATCTCCTTCGAATAGGGATTTGAGAATGTCTTCCACCAACGATTCCGCTTCTGCAATCGATAAAACACCCGTCACAATCACACTTCCGTTGGAAAAGAAGGAGCAGTGTAAATTACCTTTGCGTATTAACGTTCCGGGAAACAGCTCGCGCTCGTTGGAAATCACTGATGTCGATGGCAACTGTTGAATGGTTTGCATGCGGTCTTTTGTATAGTTCCATTGACATTGAACGGTGCAGGATTTTGTGATTGGGTCGCTCACGTCCAATCCGTAGGGGGCGAGTAATTGGCGCATCTCTTTACAAATACGATCGTAGGTTTCCAGAGAGTGGTTGCCCAAAATTTGGATACACCCCCGTGGAAAAATCTGTACAGCAACCGAAGAGTTCCATTTCCAATAGACTCGACAAGGGCGTGATGCTCGGTATGTGGCCAGAGGGAGTTGCGGTAACAATGTCTGCAGTGGTATTGCGGAGGATGCTCTGAGCTCCACCATGCGGTTGCAGATCCTTGACATTTTTGAGAGCGGGGTGTAGATACCCTTCTTCATATAGGCGATGGTTACCGTAGGGAAGGCTCCGATTGGGTAAATACCAACACCGCTTGTCCTCCCAGATACTTAAGGCCTTCTTCACTTGCGTCACCGTTCTCATCTCGTGGTGTTGGGATTGGAGGAGGGTTTGTAACACTGTGGTAACGGAATGTTTTTCAAAGGCGTCCACATAATTCTGATGTTTCACTTGACGCTTCTTTGCTTGACACACTCCTTTCATGCGACAGTCGTGGATTTCTTCCTCATTGCCTTTGAGGACAATGTAAGAGTACATCTTGGCACTCAAACATACAAACTCCTTCACCCTATCCCCTACACACTCGTCCTTGAAACATCCCAAACGATTTGCATTCTCGGTACGTCTCTCTGGATGACTCACGGGGTAATTTGAGGTATCGAGAACACCTTTCGCCTCCGTATCAATAAAATTGGGGATGTTGTCAAACGAACGCAGCACTTCTTCGCGTGTATACCGGCTGCGGACTTTGAGGAAGAAGGAGTCTGTGTCCCCACCAATGAGTTCCACTGAGGTACACGTCTTGTTGGCTTTCCACTGGTCAAACAGCTTGTACATAATAATCTTGCTGTTGTCCAGGATGCATTGCCCGATATAAATGGGCTTGTTCAAGTCTACCTTGGTCTTGCGCACATTCACCACCACGGCTTTGTCGCTGATGTTGAAGAAAGATTGGCAATAGGGATGACGTGTCCATTTGCTAAATACATTCGGTGATCGTACAAAATAGTGCTTCCCATAATTCCGCACATTCTCCATCGTCTTGCCGTACAGTGCGTTCACCATCAACTTGTGGAGATTGCGGCGCATTTTCGTGGTTGCCTTGGCGCGTTCTTGCGTATGGTATTGAACATAGGGGCGAATATACGGTTCTTGGTTGAAGGAGATCCCGTAATGAACCTTGGTGATATGTAAGCCCTTCTCCACATAATACTTGAGAGCGACGATATGTACTACATACTCTTTGCGATTTTCATGCGTCATCATTAACTTGTTGGCTGAGTGAAAGGGTCGGTTCCCGTTCAACTCTTGCCATAGCTCTTGCATATAGGGAGACATGTCCTCCCATTTCGCCGTCCCGCGGTAAGGAGCCAATGGTAAATCTTCCGTGGCATCTTGGACGTGTGGGGGATACTCCAAATCGACGCACAGTACATGACCCGTGGTGCCATTGACATTGTATCGTCTCACCCATTCGTCGTTGATGTCCACCAAGACCTCCGGTCGTACCCAGGCAAAACAATCCTTCGGCAAAGGTCCCATCATGGCCGCACCGTATAAATTGTTCGCATCGATGTAAAACAAGTGAGTCCCTTCTTCTGCTTGAGCGCGGTGCTGATTCACAAATGTCATCCCTCCACGAATCCCTGCTTCAAATACGCGGTACATATCCACGTCATGCAATTTCTCCAACTTGACCTGTGTCTTTTTAAAGAAAAATGAATAGGTCAAGCCAGGTGTGCCGAAATAGTGGATGGGGTCCAATGCAGACACGTCGCGTATTTCACTTCGAAAGTGTTCGAAGATGTCTGCGAGCAAGGCTACATCCACTGTCAAATAATAGTGGATATAATCTTCAAACGTGCTGCACCCCGTCTCTGCCCACGCCTTTTGTGCCACAGCATACTCATCCTCTTCCAACTCCTTCTCACTCAAATCATTGTAAAATGCTTCCTTCGGAGGCAATTGAGTCTCGTGGATACGATCCCAGCAGTCGAAATATGTATAGGGAAAATATCCTTTCCGAATAGATGTGTGATCGCAATTCGGATAGACGGTGCTCAATATGTGATTTGAGTGAGGAAAGTCACTGATGGTCGTTGACAAATTGTTTAGAGAGTCAGTAATGGATAAAAGACCGTTCCAGGACACCATAAAATCAAAAAAATTAGTACTTTTAAAAACGACATAAATTTATGAATTTAGTCCCTTTTTCAGGTTTTTAAGACCTAAATTCATGAATTTAGTCTATTCAAAAAGTACCATTTTTTCAAAAAATGGTATTTTTAAAAACAACATAAATCGGAGCGAAGCTCCTCTGGCTTAAGCCGATTCATGAATTTGAACCCTTTTTCAGGTTATGAAGACCTAAATTCATAAATTTGGGTGTTTTTAAAAATACCCAATTTTTCAAATTTTTTCAAAATCTCAAATTTGAGAATTACAATCGGGCGAAGCCCTAGAACCTTCGGTTCGATTTTCACCCCCAAAATCATGACCGTTCCAGGACACCGAAAATCATAAAAGTTAAGAATCTCAAAATTTGAGAATTACAATTTTCACCCCCGCTAAAATCATGACCGTTCTAGGACACTAAAAATTATAAAAGTTGAGTATCTCAAAATTTGAGAATAACAATTTTCTCGCTTAAATCATGACCGTTCCAGGTCATGTAAAACCGGACACCGAAAATCATAAAAGTTGAGAATTTCAAATTCATGAATTTTATCCATCTTTCAGGTTTTTAAAATATATCATGTGACTAAAAATATTTCTTTAAAAATGGAAGGAACTCCAGAAATGGAAGAAACAAAAGTGGAAGGAACTTCAGAAATGGAAGGAACCTCAAGAATATATCCTTCGTTATCATATGAACGTAGTTCTACTTTAATGGACATTGAAAAGATTAACATTGAAAAAATGAATAAAGAAAAACACAAAGATAGAGTAAGGTATATGAAAGATAAGGAATCTCAATTATTATTAAGATTAGAGCATTATAAAAAATTAAGAAAGAGATGGAGTAAAGTTAAGAATGTAACACAAGGAATTGGCATATTCTTAACAATAAGTTTAGGTGCTTTAACAATTGTTATATCTTCAGGTGTTTTAGTAATTCCAGTAGTTGCTACAGCTTTAACAGGTACGGGTGTTTTTGCAACTTCACTTGTTACAATGTTAGATAAATCTTTAATATCAAAGAAACGAAAATCATTAAAAACTAAGCATTTACATATTAAAGAAGTCTATGATAAACTACATTACTACTTTCAAAGAGTATGTGATGATAATGTTATTACGTTAGATGAGATTGAAAAATTTGATCAAATAGCTAATGAAGTAAATCAAATATCATTTCAATCACAGACAGAAAAAGTTGATGATAAAAATAAAAAGGATGGTAAAATTTCTAGTGATGGTAAAACTTTTAGTGATGATAAAATTTCTAATGAAGAAAATGACAAAATTTTTTTAGAAGAGCTAAAAACTTTATTAGACAAAACTTTATTAAACAAAACTTAATACGAGAAAACTTTAAACGAGAAAACTTTAAACGAGAAAACTTTAAACGAGAAAACTTTAAACGAAAAGATTACAAACAACAAAGCAATAAAAAAATTATTTGTTCAGTAAAATGTTTTTGCTGTATTCCAATGTTACCACAAAATTCAAATATTATATTTTAAAAAATAGATAAAATTAAAGCTGATAATAACAAAAAAATATTATACCACTATGTTGTATATTTTTTATTACTCAGTAAACAAATCTTCGATAACTCTTTCATGAATTTTTTTATCAATATTAATTGTGATAAATCCATAATCTTTTGACCAAGCATTATTACACGATTGTTTAAATTCATCTTTATCTCTTATACATAAATCTCTTAACAAATCACTTAAGTTTCTTGCATTTATTTCAAATAGTATAAATATATTTGCATTCTTTCTAATAACACTTCCATCTAATGAATACATACTTTGTGTCAAATAAAATACACTACAGTTATTATGTCTACCTCTTGTGAAATAATTTCTTTGAACTGACTGATTTCTGTCATTAACACAATCATCAAAAATTACACAATGTTTCATTGTTTTATCTAGTTTACTAGGATCTTGCATATTACCACTATCATCTATTAATTGTATTTTTATATGCTTATTTTTATTGGATTCAACTAATTGTTTATTTTTTGCTGCTTCTTCACACCACAAATTTATTTCTTCTTCATATTCAGATTTTTCGTATTCTTCGAATAGAGAAGCAATTGCTGTTTTTGTAAGATTATTTTCAAATCCATATTTTAAAAATTGATAGACGGGTTGTTCTGCCGTTGTTGTATAAATTATAAGATTGTTATAATCCAAAAAATTTGGAGTCGTTAAAATTTTAAATAATAGATATGTTTTTCCACATCCTGATCTTCCGCAAATAACTGCTAAAACTTTATTAGATAAATTTGGATGATGATTAAATTTAAGTTTTTTTTTATTTAAAGACATTTCATTCATTTTTAAAGTAATAAATTCATCCATTATTGAATTAGTGTTTTTAGAAACAAAAAAATAAAAATAAAATTTTAATTTAAGTTTATTTTTTGTTTCTAATAATAAGATTAATAAGATTAATAAGATTAATAATGAAAATGATAAAAAAAATTAAACTTTTCTATTGTAGCGTAAAAGTTTATACCTCTCGAACGGGAGTTTATACCTCCCGTACCAAAAGATCTATCATAATCTCTTCACCTCCAAAATTTATTTCTTGTCCTTTTTCATCAGTGATTCTAATGCCAATGTTGTTAATAGTTTTTCTTGTAATAGGAAAATATATTAATGTTTGTGGAAATACATTTAATCTATAACCAATGGGTACAGTAAAAGCTGGAAAACTGAATATTAAATTTGATAATTTACCATTTATATATCCTCCTTCAATAATGTCACAATGTACAACAATTGAATTTATTTCAGTTATTTTTGGAATCTTCTCACCTAAATGATAACCTTGACTGTAAGTTTGTTTATTAAATCCTAATAGCTTTGACAATGATCTATCATGATTAAAATCAACTTGATGATTTTCGTCTAAAGTAAGAGAAAATTTATTAACTGCCGGTTCAACTGCAAAATGTAATTGTTTCTTATCTTTAAATGGTATACCTAAATGTCTCTTAATTTCATTTGATATTGTTTCAACTTCGTAAGAACCAGGAAGAAAAGTTAATATTTTCCATGTTTTGCCTTTATCAGTAGAATATCTAAATTGATCATTCACATCTTTGATAACGTTTTGAATAGTGTTAAATGTAGAGAAACTAGTCAATGCAATTTGATAATTTTTATTTTGTTCCAAATGTAGAATGGGTTCTAAATTACAAGTGTGTGATGAAGTAGTTGTTATAATTTTTAACGTCGTACTAAATTTTGATGAACCCAAAATCTCTGTTAAATTTTGTAAATGATTATTAATTTTGTCTAAATCTGCTGAACACATTTTTAAACTAAAAAATTAAATAAATATTTTTTTATGAAATATTTTTTTATAAAAAATTAGAAACAACATATTTCAGCTACGGGCGAAGCCCTAGAGGACATCAGAGATGTCCGGTTCGGGCGAAGCCCTGGAGGACATCAGAGATGTCCGGTTACACTTTTATAATCCTCTTCATTTAGAATCTTTTTTTCTAACATTCTTTTCAATATAGCATGAATTTCATTGAAACTAGAATTATGCCCTTCTTTTATTGCAGATATTAAAATATTTAATCTATTTAGTAATTCTTGTGGATCATCTGGTAAAAATATGGTTGTTTCTGTTTTCTGTTTTTCAGATAAACCTTTCCCTACTTTAACTCCCGTTGATAATAAATTTTCTAATTGTTTATAACGTCTAAGAGTTTTTACTGTGCCAACTCTATCTAATATAGTTTTATATTTTATTAGATCTTCTACAGCATAATTTTTTAAATCTGCTCCTCTTAAAAGATCAACAAAATTTCTATCTAAACTAATAGGTTTTTTATCTGGAGTAAAAATTAATCCTCGTAAAGGTTGTGGAAATATTTCTTTACCACCAAGATAAAATCTTGCAAATAATTTTTTATCTAAAAGGAAAGTAGAATGTTCGAATAACATAGATTTTGGTAATTTTTTATCTATGTTTGCCTCTAATAAACCATAGTCATCTAATAGTGTTTTAAGTACAGGATCCGCTATATCAACACGTTTTTCATTAAGTTCTTTTTCAAGAGTTTTCAATGGTTCGACAGTTTTTTCATAATCAGTTTTTACTTCTTCAGTTAATTTTAATTGATCAAACATATCAGATTGAATACCAGCTTTTGTCATTCTATGTTGAAGATGATTTTCTTTCATAATATTTCTTTGTTTTATTAACTCTTCTAATTGTTTTATTCTTTTAAAATTATCAGCTCTAACTTTATCCATTTTTATATGATAATTTTATAATATTTTATATTTTTATATTGTTATATTGTTATACTTAGAAAATAGAAATTAGAAAATTAAAAAGGTAAAGTAGTTATTCCATCAGGTAAAATTTTTCTTTTATCATCAAATGGATCTAATGCTAATTTATGTTCTTCTTTTAAATACATTTTATGTTTTTTTGAATTAAGTCTATAATTACATGCCGTTTTTATTTCATTATTAAATAATGCATTTTTATAATCTTGAAATGTTATTTGATTAGCCACTGATGCCTTTGAAATTCCTTTTAATGTTTTATGTGTTTTAATATTATTAGTTGTATCATAACAGTAACATTTAGATTTTAAAAATATAGCTTCTGTTATGAAATCTTCATTTCCTTCTAATTCATCTTTTACTTTACATAAATCAGAAGGATGAATAATATCTTTTATTTTATTAATTTCTTTATCAAGTGAAGAACCATATGGTACTGTTAATTCTAAGAAAATAGAATCGGTATCTGTAAAGTGTAATTTATAGTTTTTGCCATAAGCAGGTGCTAAATAATCATATATAAAACTATACATAAATAGTTTAGCTAATTCTAATATAGTGAAACCAATGAAATTAAACTTATCATGTTTTACAATGCTTCTTCTTAGATGAACAGCACAAAGTTCATCACTGAATCTAGTAGTTCTTTTATATGTAGGTTTCCTTGTTAAATTTTGAAATCTATCTCTATCATAAACTATTTCAATATTTTGTCTATTACGCACATTTTCTAAAGTCTTACCATAAAATGCATTATTCATTAATTTGAAGAAAACGTTTCCAAAATCATCTTTATTTCTTTTAGCTATTTTACGTTTTTCAATATTGAACTCTATATAATTTTTTAACCATTTAGATTTTCTATACTCTAGTTTTCGATGTATTTTGGTGAGAATCATGCCATGATTTAAATACCAATCTAGCATTCTTCCTTCAACAACATACTTTCCTTTATTACCTTGTGTTAACATAAGTTTTTTTGTTGGTCTGTATTTTTTCGGAATTATAGATTTTTGATAATCTGAAAAATCTTCTATATTGGGAATTTTGTTTTCTGGACAGAAAGGATAATATTTTGTTGCTTCTTTTATATAATCAGGATATACTAAATCAACTTCATATACATAACCAAAATTATTTTCACCATCATATGTTCTTTGATAAACAAGATTATTACACCATGTCATTTCACCTGTTGGTAATTCTTGTATCATGCAAGAAGAATATAAGCTATTAAAATCATAATATAATAAATAGTTTTCTCTCATGAATTCATCAATTGCTTTTTCACGTTCTACTCCTTCTCGTTTCGTTCGAAAAATTTCTAATATTTTTTCTTTTTCTTCTGGAGATAAAGGTTTCATTATTCCATATTCTTGTGGATTTACTTTCTTATTATAACATTTAACATATCTATTACCTAAAACTGATGAAACTCCACCTCTAATTCCAGATTCAAAAAATAATAATTTATCATATGTATTTTCTTTATAATGTTTAAGTTTAACGGACTTTGTCCTAGAGCCATCGGCTTGAACACCAGTATGTTTTAATCCTGCTAGCCATGTTAAACCTGGTGTAGAATAACAATAACATGGATCTATTCCGTAATATTCTAAACACATATCACGAAAGTTTTCAAAAAGATCAGCTAGTATTAATACATCTATCTGTAGATATTTCATTGTATAATCATACATTGTTTTACAATTTAACTCTCTCCAATTTTTTTCAGCTTCTGCATAATCTTCTTCAGATAATTGTGATTGTTTTAATGTTGATTTAAATTTATTTATTGGGGGAAGTTGTTCTTCTTCCATAATTTTATTCACAGAATTAAAATCTCCAGTTATGTACTCATACGGAAATATTCCTTTTAAAGGTTTTAAATTATATTTATTTAATATTTTACATTGTTCAGATTTCAAAGTTTTTCCCTTATCATCTAGTGGATAAGGAGTTAAAAATCTAAATGCATCTAAAATTCTAATGCAGCCTAATTGCATTGAAAAATATTCTTCTTCTTGTTTACATAGTACATTTATTTTTTGTTGTTGTAATTTTTCAGATGAAAATAAGTCTTTCATTACTAGATGGAAATCATATTTAGAACCATTGTAGAAATATAGAGGAACAAAGTTATATTTAAATTTGTTAGCATTAAGATTACAAGAATTATGTGCTGCACCTCTATATAATCCATTTAGATGATCATGATCTTTTACTTTATCAATATATCTACCTCTGCCAGTTTTATATTTATTTGTAAAACCTTTTCCACAGTAATAACAATTTATTTCATCATAAAATTCTTTTCTTTCTTCATCCGTTAATGGTATCATTGGTTTATTTGTTTCAAGCAATTGTGAAAAACGTCCTTGTAATTCTTCTACTTTCTTTGTAAACATTTCTGAACTGTCTTCACCATAGTATTGTAAATATTCTGATTTAAATAATTCAGGATAATTCGAATGAATGTACATTCCCCAACATAATGGTTTTTGTTCAAATAAATATTTTTCTTTACTTTGTTCAGCTGAACTTTTTCCAGGCGCACTTTTTCCAGGCGCACTTTTTTCAGAATTATAATTTTCAGAATTATAATTTTCAGAATCGGGTGAAGCCCTGGAACTTTCCGTTTGATTTTGTGTCATATTAACATTATATGCTTCAAAATCACAATAAATAGTAAAGGGTACTTTATTTTTAAAATACCATTTATTATATTCTAAATAATCATCTTTTGGAAAAGTATTTTGAACTGCTTCATTTTGTTGACAATTTTCCAAATGTCTATTCATTTCTTCTAAAGTTCTAAAACTTGTCATACATTGAAGACAAGGAAAATTTTTATTATCTGAAGTTTTTGTAAATATAGAAACATCTTTACACAATATAAAATGACCCTGATAATATAATATATTCGCTTGTGCTGGTTGTTTTAACTGTTCTAATTTTACAAATTCATCTTTATATATTTCATGTGTTTCATTAATTTCTTTTGTAAGATTAAATGTATTTTGATAATAATTTTGATTTAATATTTGTAACTGATAACTATATTCTTTATCATATTGTTCTTTATATTGTTGTAGACATTTTTTTAAAGATTCATTTATTTTTTGTTTGGTTTCATTTTCTTCATTATTTAATCGGAGCGAAGCTCCTCTGGCTTTAGCCGATTCTTTATTATTTTCTTCATTTAATTTTTGAATTGTTTCTATCTTATTTTGATATTTATGGTGATATTCTTGTAGTAACATTTTTGTTTGTTGTTGATAATCTATTTTACATTTTTGTAAACTTTCATTTAAATTTTCTAATTTTTGTTGGTATTCTGAAGATAAAGATGAATATTTGTAATTATAATCATCAGTACGTCCTTTATAATTATTATGATTAATCATTATTGGTGATAGTGTTTTAACAAGTTCAAATTTTTCAGTACATATTATATTTCCTTGGTAAAAAATATTATGATGCATGTAATTTCCTCTATCATTATATACTATTTCTGATTGGCAAAAATTTTTATTATTCAAATAAAATTTTTTTGAATCTGGGTAAAGTGGAGTAATTTTACCAATAGAAACATAATTCACATTTAATTCAAAAACATTTACTTCAATTAAATTTTTATTCTTTTTATGAAACTTTAGTAACCTATTATAATCATATGGAAATTCATCTAAGCCATCAGAGAGATCAAATTCATTTATGTATTCTTCTTTATTGTAATGACTTAGTCTTTCTTTATGATATTTTGCAGGATGTAAATGTGCTATAATACTCCACAGAAAACAATAATCATCTTCATTTTTTATGTTGATTAATTGAGGTGAACTGAAAGGTAAAGGAACATAACTACCACCAGTATTATTTTTATATTTATCAATTACTATTTTCTTAGATATTATTTTAACAAATCTCCAACCAGATTCACGTAACTGGGCTTCAATTATACAATTTTCTAATTTAAGTATCATCGATTCAAATATGGGTTGTATATCATTTACATTATGAATTTCTTGCGAATTTGTAAAATGTCCTTGTATTATTTCTTCAGGAATTCCATCAGGTCCATTTTTTGTATAAAGTACTTCTACATTCATATAACATTTGAAAGATTTCTTAAATATATTATAAAAGTTGGTTAGAATATCAGAAAAAGTTTTATCGGTTTCATTATATTCAAAAGACTGATTAAATAAATATTTTATATCTGTTTCGGGCGAAGCCCTAGAACCTTCGGTTCGTACGGCTTCATCAAATTCATCTATTTCGTTAAATTCATCAGTATCGCTAAATAAATATTTTATATCTGTTACGGCTTCATCTTCACTATTAAAAAATTTTTTATATTCCGAATGTGAATAATCATCAAACATTTTTTTAACTTTTATATCAGTAGGCAATGTTTCTAGATAATTTTTATAACTATTTAATTTTAATATATTTCCTTCATCAACTCGTTCTACATTTTGTAAATGCATTTTACTTTGTAGATGAGATTGATAACTTCTTTTTGTTTGCAATTTTTTTTCACATAAGACACAATAAAATGTTTTCATTTTTTTATTTTTTAAAGAAAAAATTTGTGTTTTAGTTTTTTTTTTTAAAAAAAAAATTTTTGTTTTAATTTTTTAGAGAAAAAAATTCTAAATATATATAATGGAAAAATTCTAATATATCTGCAAAATCGTGCGAAGCGCGAAGCCCTAGAACCTTCGGTTTGATTATGATAAATTTGTTTAATTATTAAGTATTTCACTTACACCATTTATTAATGGTTTTATATCATTATATGTTTTTTTGGCTTCATCAAATGTAGATTTAGCATCAGAAAATGTAGATTTAACATCAGTTATTATTGGTGTTGCTTTTCTTAAAGCGTTTCTAACATCATTTATTGCAATTTTTAAATAATTTAATGTTTCATTATCTTGTAATCTTTTTGGTATTGGTATACCAAATTTTGCATTTAAATAATGATCGAAATAAAAATAAAATGTATCAGGAATAATTTTTAGTGGTACTTTTGCTTCGGATTCTAAAAAGATAATTATTTGTTCTATAACTTGATTTGATAAATGTTTTGTATTTGCATACATTCTAATATCAAAATCTTGAGAGTTATTATAGATTTCATGTTCGGTATCTACTAATATATTTAAATCTTTATCATATACTTGCATATGTCCACTTATGGTGTCAACACGTATTATTCCATATTTATGATGTGTATAATATGATAAAGGCATATTCATTTTATAATTTTTATTAATATCATTAAAGAATGCTGCATTATTTTGTGTAGTTGTAAAAAATGTTTGAATGTTTTCTCTAATCTTATTATCTACATCACAAGCTTTATGAGCTAATACAACTATTTGAATATTTTGATGTCTTCCTTTTGTAAATATTTCTGACATATTTTTTTGTTTTGATAAACTTGCAACATCATCTAAAATTAATAAAGATTTATTTTCAGGTGTACCAGCAAAACTTTCCATATCTTGTAACTCATCTAATTGTTTATCATTATAGACGTTTGTAAAAGTTGGCCATTCAGAAGTATGCATACAAAAAATATGTACTTTTGTTTCGTCCTTATAATATTGGTTTATATATTTTTTAATAAACGTAGTCTTACCACTTCCAGTTTTACCGTAAACAATGAAATGTAAATTTTCTTGATGCATTTTACCTTGTTTAATATTTTTATTATTAGTTTTATCCTTAATCTTATCCTCCTCAGTCTTCCATCCTTTAAAAGTTTTTATTTCTTGTTTATAAAAATTTATTCTCTTTTGTTCCTCTGTTAGAAAGTAACCCCATTGATTTCCAATACATATAACAAGATGATAAATAAAAAATATTAAAATACATGCTAACAATATTTTTATACAATGAAATTTTAAAAAATTCCAAAGACGTGTAAGATCTGATTGTGGTATTTTTTTATTAAGAGATTAATTAGGGGGTAGTGGCTCTAAATATTTTTTATCTATATTATTATATATATTTTTATCTATATTATTATATATATTTTTATCTATATTATTATTATATTTAGTATTATATATAGGATTTTCTACAATATTATTAATATCTTTGAGATTCGGATCTTGAGGGGTTAGTGTATCTTGAAACTCAGTGTTATTCATATAATTATTTATTATTTCGTTTATTGCATTAAGAGATTTATGACGACTTAGATTACTTTTATTACTTTTATCACTTTTAATTAAAACCGGTGAATATAAATCTTCCAAATTTTCGCTTTTATTCATTTATTATTTTTAAAATAAAAATTTAGGAATTATTATTTTTTAATTCCGGACTCGCATTCTTACACTCTTATGAGTGTTTTTAACCTCTGTAGAACCTCCGGAATGTGTCGGACTTTTTGTTCCTATACTCAAAAGAAGTATGTTCCGAACCTCTCCTCTCTTCCGGAATGCTTAAGAATAATTTAATAAAATAATATTTTATTCTTTATAAAAAATAATATTTTAATATATATAAGATTATTTTAGTTGAAATACAACTATTTTAGTTGAAATACAACTATTTTAGTTGAAATACAACTATTTTAGTTGAAATACGACTATTTTAGTTGAAATACAACTATTTTAGTTGAAATACAACTATTTTAGTTGAAATACAACTATTTTAGTTGAAATACAACTATTTTAGTTGAAATACAACTATTTTAGTTGAAATACTAATATAAATTATTATTTTGACATAAATTATTATTTTGACATAAATTATTATTATGTTGATCCTTATGTTGATTAAGTTTTGGACATAGTGTTACATGTCGCTGAAAATTTTTCTTTAATATAATTTTTTGACAACCTCTACATTTTACTTTTTCCTTTAAACAATCCTTACACTTATATTTACTATCATAAAACTCTATCTTAGGTTTAGTATTTTGACAACTTGTACATTGTCTTGTAGAACTTATACAAGAATTATAATGATTAGTAATTCCTTGAATTGTAAAATATTTATTACAATTACGACATAACTGATCTTTTAATTTATCTTTTTTATCTTTTTTAACCTCTTCTGTTTGTTCACATATTTTTAAATGACGTGCAAAATTTTTGGACGTTATATTTTTATTACAACCAGAACATTTTTTCGTATCCCCTTTCACAGATTTATTATTTTGATTGACATTATTATTTTGAGTAAGGGGATTATTTGGATTTACATGATTATTTTGAATAAAAGAATAAAAGAATTATTTTGATTTACATGATTATTTTGTGCTAAATAATTATTATTATTTTGCCTAGATGTATTTTTTCTAGGTGTATTTTTTCTAGCGGTATAAAGATTTTGCCCCTGATCTGAAATAAATAAATGTTTTAATTTTTGCAATGGTTGTTCCAGTTGATTATTGTTAGGTTGATTATTGTTAGATTGATTATCATAAAAGTTACTTCGATTAATTTTTCCACATGATGTATTTTTCATATGAGTAAACAACATAGTTGGGTTTAAAAAATCTACTCCACAAACTTGACAAATTTGAGACATTTCCATTTTTATTTTTATTAGAAAAAATTTATTTTTTTATTGTTAAAAAATGATGTTACCAAATGTTGGTGGAGGTGCATATATCCCGAATAATCGTGAATTAGAAATAGAGATAGAAAATTATATTATGAAAACTGGAGACGTTTTATCTGGTCCATTGCATCTTTCTATTCTTCCGCAACAAAATACAGAGTTAACAAATAAACAATATGTTGATACACAAATCAATGACTTAAAGGAAAAATATATAAACGATGTTATGGTTCCACTGATGAATGAATTGAAGTTGCTTAAACTTAATGACAAATCATTAAACGAAAAATTATTAAAACTTGATAAAAAGGATAGAGAGCTAGAAGCAGATATAGCAAAACTTTTTAAAAAGATTTCAGAACAATCAAAAATTTTAATATTACTTTCTTTAAATTTAAAATCTGCAGTCATTAAAAATAAACATCAGATCAAAATGTTAGAAGAACAATTAGAAGATGAAATAGAAAAACTTCCTGAAAGAATTAAAAAAAAATTTAAAGCAGTTACAAACTACATTCCAAAAAAGTGTTGATGAATTGAGTTCTAAAATTACTCAACAAATGAAAAAGATGAATAGAATAATAAATGAAGTAAACTCACTTAATGAAAAAGTTGATAAAATGAAAACTCTTAAAATCAATTTAGAAAATGAATTAAAGAAAAATTTACAAGAAAACTCTAAAGAAAATAAAGAACAGTTAGATGCTGTTAAAAGACAATTAGATGTTCTTAAAATTAAGTTAAATGCTCTTAAAACGGCGTTGAAGATGAATCAGGTGAAAATGCAAGTTAATAGAAAAGAAATTAAAGTACATCACACGCTGCTTGACGCAATAGATAAAGTGCAACAGTCAATTAATAAAGTTATCTCGAAGTTGTTGTCCATTCACAAACGTAAATCTTAACACGTAAATATTTTTTACCAAAAGTCAAATTTAATCCTAAAAAATGCCTATAATTTATAAACACAATCTTAAACATTTTGCATCAAATAATAAAATTGCTCATGAACCATCTCAGAAACCTGTGTACCATTATGATAGTGTAGAAACTGTCGGAACACAAAAGTTCCTAGGCACCGCAGGTGCCGTCCAAAAAGAAGGGGATGGCATCTTTTCTGGTATTGGTAGTATCGTTAACTTAATTAAAAGTAATAAAGATTTGATTACATCTGCTGCAAAAGGAGCAGCTGCTATAGGTAGTACAGCTAGTGCAATATCAAATGCTGTTAAATCACAAAACGAATTAAAACAACTAGAAGCTATTCGTAAACTCAAGAATGATTCTGAAGAACTAAAAAAATTAAAAAAACTTTCAGATGAAACAAAAAACAAAATTGCTAACATAGCTGTAGAGGGTAATAGCAAACAAAATGAAAAAACAATTGAAGAAATAAGAGGTAATGGCGTGAGCAGCAACCTTCTGTCTAACCAGCAAAGCTGTAGCGGAGCTGGTCTAGCAAAATTCTAAAATTATATTTAGTAAAATTCTAAAATTATATTTAGTAAAATTCTAAAATTATATTTAGTAAAATTCTAAAATTATATTTAGTAAAATTCTAAAATTATATTTAATAAAAATTTTTTTTCTATCTGTGAGAAAAACAAAAAGTCAAATTATTTCTTATAAAAATGTCTTCGCTTATCGAAAATAAATTTAGATTAGATGATCCTCCGTTCACCAGTTACAATCAAAAAAAGAATGACTATATAAGAATTGCTATGAATCCCGGATCTTCCAGTAGAGTAAACACTGGAGGAGATTTAATCTTTGAAGTTGATAATCAGCAGAGTTATTTATATTTACCTGATTCATTTTTACACTGTGAATATTCTTTATATAGTGATGCTAATTTTACAACACCATTACCAGATACCGATAATATTACACTAGAGAATAATTTTTTCCCAAGTTTATTTACACAAATGCGTTTAGATGTTGCAACTCAAAATATAGAAACAATAAGTGATTCCCAGGTGTAATTGATACAATGCTTAGATTTATAACAATTGGTGAAAATAATAAAAAGCATGAAATCGAAGGTTGGTTTCCTGATACTAATGATGGTATAATTATTGATGATTTAACTCACGCTGGAACAGATGCCGCAGGAATTGCGAAAGATGTAGAAAATATTGCAAAACATTTAAATAAAACAAATAATGAAGCATATAAAGAAAGACGTGAATTTAACAAAAAAAGTAAACAGACAGTAAATTGGTCATTGTCTCCATTATTCGGTTATTTAGATTATGATAAAATATCATATCAATTAAAATTTAAATTAATAATTCATCGTACAGCAAATAATGAATTAATCTTTTTTGGTAAGACTGGGAAAAAAGCATATTTAAAAATTGATAGACTTGAATGGTGGATTAAGCATATTACTCCTAGTTTAGAGGTTGAAACAGCTATTGCAAAAAGATTAAATACTAACAAACCAATTCCAGTTAATTTTCTAAAGAGAACTGCTAGTTCAGTAACTTTTTCCGAACAAAGATTTAACTGGCATTTTACTAGAACTGCGAATACTCCAAGATATTTATTACTAACATTTCAAAGAAATAATTCTCCAAGTTTTGATAAGAACAATAATATCTTCCATATTAATACAATTCGAAGTTTACAAGTTTCATTAAATCAAACTCGATATCCAATTGATCCATTAAGATTCGATGATACCAATAATCAATTTATGGAAGGATATGATTCTTATAGAAATCTTTGTATAGAATTTGGAGTTGAACCACAATTAACTCATGGAGATTGGAGACATTTATATCCAATTTTCTGTTTCGATTTAAGTGCACAATCTGAAGATATTATTAAAAATGGTTGTGATGTAACAATTAATATTGAAAAGAAAGATTCCACAACTTCATTGATGGCTTATGGTTTATTGCTAGAAGATGCAAAATATTCTATTGAAATTCTTAATGGAAAGATGGTTAGGATCGGCTAAAGCCAGAGGAGCTTCTCTCCGATAGGTTAAAGCCCAAGACTTAGTCGATTAATTAATTTTTCATAACTAGAATAGATTAAAATTTTTGTTAACTTAAAAATTCTTAACTTAAAAATTTTTTCATAACTAGAATAGATTAAAATTTTTGGTAACTTAAAATTTTTTGGTAACTAGAATAGATTTAAATTTTTGATAACTTAAAATTTTTTTATTAAAAATGTCGCAAGCGAAAGGTAATAATAATAAAACTGTTGAATTAAAATTACGTAATATTGTTGACAAAAATACCCGTAAAACTATTACGATTAACAAAAAAAAGTATTACATAAGTAAACCAATGATAGAGAATATTCAATTACAAGAAGAAAAGAATGGCGGTATTCTCCCATTAATTCCACTAATAATAGGAGGCATAGCAGCTGCAGGAAGTGTTGCAGGTGGGACAGCTGGTATTGTCCAAGCAGTAAATAAAAATAAATCAGAGAAGGCAGCATTAGAAGAACAAAAACGTCATAATAGAGAGTTAGAGAAAGTTGCTAGAGGAGAAGGAATAGTAGATAATTTTATTAGTAAATTAAAATTAGTTGATGAAGGAAAACGAGTTCTTAAAAATATTCTCCACAATGTTGATGATTTAATTGAAATTAAAGAAACTAAAGATGGTTCTGGAATATATCTAAGTCCTAGTATGATAAGGTAATAACCTCAGAACCTTTGGTTCTTTTCGGTAAAACTTTTATTTTATCTTTTAAAAGTTTTTTATCTTTAAAAATGGATACCGCAAATTCCACAAATTCAGAAAATTTAATTAAATTAAAAATTGCTAATTTAGATTTATTAAATTATCTATTAAACAAAAATAAAAACTCAAACTGTCAGCATATTGGAGGTGACATACAAAAAACATTAGAAAACTTTCCTGGCTTTATTTGGAGTAAATATTCGAAAGAAAAACATCTTCCTGGTCATTCATATACTGGTCCAGGAACTCGATTAGATATAAGACTAGATGAGAATAATAATCCGAAACCAGGTGAAGAACCAATAAATAGAGTAGATGCCGCCGCTTACAGGCATGATTTAGCTTATCGAAATCATGATCTAAGTTCTCGTCATGCAGCTGATAAGAAGATGATTAAAGAATTAGATAGTATTCAAAACCCTACATTTAGAGAAAAAATTGAAAGAATGTTTGTTAAGAAAGCTTTACAAGCTAAAATATTATTCGGTCAGGGTTTAAATGAAAATCATAATTCAGACGTTTATGCATCTGAAATTCATAAAGAATATAGAAAGCCTAAATATTTATTAAAAGTAAAAGTATTTAATAAAGATGATATTTGGAGTGCTGATCTTATTCATATGCCGAATGAAAGGGACCGAACCGAAGGTTCTAAGACAAAGTCTGACTACAAATACGCATTGACAGTTATAGATTTATATACACGATATGCTTGGGTAAAGCCTTTAAAAAATAAAAGTGGTCTTTCAGTTAAATATGCGTTTGAAGAAATCTTTAAAGAAAGTAATAGAAAGCCAAAAAAATTGTTTGTTGATAAAGGGTCGGAATTTTATAACCGAAACGTTCAGCCACTATTTGAAACTGTTTATTCAACTGAAAACGCAGGAAAAGCTATAGTGATAGAAAGATTCAATCGGACGTTAAAAAATAAAATTTTCAAGAAATTTACTCAGCAAGGAAATCAGAAATGGTTAAAAATATTACCAGGAATTGTAGAGCAGTACAATAATAAAGTTCATTCAGGTATTGAAGAAACCCCAAAGAATGCTTCTGACGACCCTGATTTAATACGAAAGAAAATATTCGAGAATAATTATTCGAATGAGAGTAATCCGAATTTGCAGAAACTTAAGCCGAAATTTAAAATTGGAGATAGAGTTAGAATATTTAAATATAAGAACAAATTTGAAAAAGGCTTTGTTGGCTATTGGACTAAAGAAATATTTGAAGTTTGCAAAATAAATCAAAGTTATCCGATTACTTATGAAATTAAAGATTTAGATAATGAGAATATCAGAGGCCGTTTTTATCAAAATGAATTACAGAAAACAGAGCTTTAACCTCTAGGTGGCGCTTTAGCTAGCTTCGCTTGAGTTATAGATTGTTTAACTCTAACATAATATCTAGAAATGGTACTCCTTTTTGTAATTTAAATAAAACATAAAGACATAATTGTCCACAATAAGTTGTTCCCGGTTTTTGAATTTGAAACGTATTGTATGTTCCCGTTCCAAGTAATTCTTTTACTTCATTTGTAGGTGGAAGCCCGTATGAGTCAAAATAATAATTATCTCCGTTTTTACTAAAGATACCTGCTGACCAATGTACGCCGTTTTGGTCTGAAGTGTGAAGATTCGTTATGAAATTTACAATTATTGATGGAACTTTGTTCCGGGAACTGAAGGTTCCTGTTGGCCTATTTTTTAGGAATTGTAATTCGTTTCTCATTAGAACATGAAAATTCTTTATTCCTAATTGATTTGCGATTTTCTTTAGGTCGAAATTCGTTGTCGTTTGTGTTCCATATAATTTAAAAAACTCATTTATGTTGCTCATTTTATAATAAAAAAATTTCTTAAGGGACCCCTAGAAGACAGAAGGGAGGGGGTATTGATTTAAAACTGTTCTCTAATGATGTCTTTCCTTACTACTTATTCGATTTTGAAATGATTATATTATAATTATCGGAGCGAAGCTCCTCTGGTTTTAGCCGATTCTAATCTATATTGTTTTATATATTTCCATTTTCTTCATGAACTTCATTTGTAAAATATGTTTCATCGTTAAAATGATTGTTTAAAATTGCCATAACAACTATCCCGCATGTCGCCGTCTATGCGTTCTAAATTTAGAAGAAGAATTTTATTGTCATTTGCTTTTATTGTCAATGCACTCTTATGTGCTTAATCTATTCATGTCTTCACAATGGGAAGTACTTTACTACCCGTATGTGTTTGGCAAACGCTAAATGAATTTTGCAAATCGATTTCTAAAACTGAATTTGAAAATAGACTTTGCAAATGGATTTTGAAAATAGATTTTGAAAACAGATTCTGAAAATAATTTACGTAGGGGTAAATTGAAATGTCAAAACTTTACGCACGCGTAAGTTGAAATGTCAAAAGTTTACCGATGGGTAAATTGAAATGACAAGATATAGCATGATAATTTTAGGGGAAAGCTGCTAGACGTTTCTCTCTCTTCAATCTCTGTCTCTCTCTTCAATTATCAGGCAGTGTACGGGTTCATTGAATAATTTTGAGTTTATGAGTTACAATGATCTTCTAGTTCACACAATTAGTACTTTAAATAATGTTGAGCATACAATAACGAAGAATGACTAAGTAATAATTGCGTCTTCTTAATTTATCATAGTGCTCTAATCTTAATAATAATTGAGAACCATTTCACCTGTTTTTAATTGAGATAACGAAGGATATATTCTTGAGGTTCCTTCCATTTCTGAAGTTCCTTCCACTTTTGTTTCTTCCATTTCTGGAGTTCCTTCCATTTTTAAAGAAATATTTTTAGTCACATGATATATTTTAAAAACCTGAAAGATGGATAAAATTCATGAATTTGAAATTCTCAACTTTTATGATTTTCGGTGTCCGGTTTTACATGACCTGGAACGGTCATGATTTAAGCGAGAAAATTGTTATTCTCAAATTTTGAGATACTCAACTTTTATAATTTTTAGTGTCCTAGAACGGTCATGATTTTAGCGGGGGTGAAAATTGTAATTCTCAAATTTTGAGATTCTTAACTTTTATGATTTTCGGTGTCCTGGAACGGTCATGATTTTGGGGGTGAAAATCGAACCGAAGGTTCTAGGGCTTCGCCCGATTGTAATTCTCAAATTTGAGATTTTGAAAAAATTTGAAAAATTGGGTATTTTTAAAAACACCCAAATTTATGAATTTAGGTCTTCATAACCTGAAAAAGGGTTCAAATTCATGAATCGGCTTAAGCCAGAGGAGCTTCGCTCCGATTTATGTTGTTTTTAAAAATACCATTTTTTGAAAAAATGGTACTTTTTGAATAGACTAAATTCATGAATTTAGGTCTTAAAAACCTGAAAAAGGGACTAAATTCATAAATTTATGTCGTTTTTAAAAGTACTAATTTTTTTGATTTTATGGTGTCCTGGAACGGTCTTTTATCCATTACTAGAGTCTTTCAAAAACTGACACGAATCGATGAATCGGAGTTTATATAGGGTATTGGATGGCATGGGAAGAAAGATGGTCACTCCCAACGTCTTGTCTCCTGACACATAAATGGGCTCGATCTTATACTTGGGATCCAACTTGGTAAACCCTTGTACAATCACCTGGTGACTGTCATATCCCTTCCAATTGTGAAACAAGATGTTCAATGTAGTCCGGGATTGACGTCGTCGCATGTTACATGCATTGCACAGGGTTTGCAGATACTTGCCCGTGATATGATCATGATCTCGCACCTTTGTCGTAGGCCCATTCTTTTCACCTTGTTTCTGGGGTTTTACATCACATCCGCACATGTTACATTGAGCTGTCTATTCATAATCTCGCATATCATCCTCCGTCAACGTCATGTTATGCTTCGTCTCTTCCATGTGATTAAACATCGACATGCTCACCTTTTTGATGTGTGTAATAAAGGCTGGAATGCACTCGTTCCCCTTATGGATCACCACCGATTCTTTCATGTCCAGGGCCGGATGCCACACCACATAGGATCCCACATACGCTGCCGTATGCTTCTTGGACACGGCATCAATCATGCTCTCAATGTCTGCATACATCACAGCGAGGGGTTGAGTGGTTTTCGCGTGGTCGATAAATTCATGCGGTTTCGTATCTTCTGGGGTCGTTTCCATCTGAAAAAATCCTCCATCGCATTTGGCTTGATGTTCCAGACGTTCTTTGTGCGCCATATCCTTTGTCTTTCCATACTTCATCCCCTTCTCGTGGAAATTAAATCGTAAGCTACATAACTCGCATGTTTCAAAACGTTTCACTTGCGTTTGGCTCATATTCCGATACCACATGCGAGCACATTTCTGAAAATCCGTCACGGGAAGAAAATGTCCAGACTGGTCCTCCATATCGTACCGCGTCACCATCACCAGATGAACAATGCGTGTGTTCTCCTTCACAGCTTGACGGACCGGGTATAATTGACCCACAAATCCTTTACCGTCATGTACGTGGATACGAACAATGACGTTGTTCTTCTTTTCAAACTCCTGAATATCCCGTGTATTCATCAACCCCTCTGACGTCATCATGGAAAAGTCTAGATGATAATACTGGTTCAAATTCAATTTGCGCACTGCAGGAAGTCGATTCTGATAAATGTCATAGGATTTCTTGGTGCGGAAATCAACACGTTCACGACGTCGAGGAATGCGATTGTCTTGGTAGGCCAGTGCATAGAGGACACTGTCTTGAAAACAATGCGATGTATACGTGTTGCACTCAAACACACATATGCCTTTGCAGAGCTTGATATCTCGGGGGATAGGAATCGGTGCGCCCATGCGAAAATTAGGGAAGGAACTTGTTTGAACCAGTAACTCCAACACTTCCTTCACCGTAAATCCTGATCCATCTTCTTGAAAGTCTTCAACAAATTCTTCAAACATTGACACCATGTCACGGAACCATGAATCAAAGTTACGTGCTTGGACGCCTTCGTGAATGTATGGGGGTGTGGTGATGTCTCTCACTTCCTCTTCGCCCGTCGACATATTCGTCTTGACAAACCTGAGTCTCATACTCACAAACACTTTCACATCCTCGTGGGGTGTTGTTGTACAATGACACGATACAAGTCCGCATAGATTGAATTTAAATAGACCTTCCATTCATTCGTGGCTTGATGAGGGGTAAATCGATAATTATGCCCGCGACCGTCCATGATCCGTTCTTCTTCCACAGCTGCACCGCCCTCTTGTATGAACTCAAACAGGTAGGGACATAAATGTTCATCCCATCCTTCCGCTTCAGCATTCACTGCTACATCACAGTAGCGACACCGTCCCACACACGCATGCTTGTGGTATGCCTCCACGTCGAAACTTCCATCGCAATCCAGACACAGCAAGTCATTGTCATCACCATAATTAAACGCGCGGCAATCGTGTTCGTCTCCATACCATTTACAACATGTCCAACAATAGTTGCGACCCGTCTCCGCTGCTCCATGAGCAATACAGTCTTGAAAGCGAGAGAAGGACTGACGGCAGAATTCACACGCGTACTGCATGGTTGGAATGAGAATGAATTTCTCTGACAGCGCCTTACTTATATACCCTGCGGTGACTCATCACACGTGCTCGGCGCCGCGTGCTCCGATTGGTGCTCCGTGCTCTACCCCCAAGTGCGCCGATGCGTGCTCTGATGCGTGGGCGTGTGCTCTGTTTCCTGTCTTCTTCGCTACCCGTGCTCTGATGCGTGGGCGTGTGCTCCGTGCTCTGATGCGTGGGCGTGTACTTAAGTGCAAATTGGGGAAAAAGGGGCTAGACTCTCCTACTCATCTGGTTACCATTATATCAGCTTGCTTCCAATTGCTGACAAGATTTTTGAAGCAGTGATGAACCAGCATATTGCTAACTTCCTTAAAACTCAGAACCTTCTATCAGAGGAACAGTATGGCTCAGAACTTGAACTGGCTTGAAACTCATAACCTTCTATCAGAGGAACAGTATGGCTTCTGGCACCCTCGATCAACTGCACATCTTCTTTCATATGTCACTGAACATGTGAGTCATGTTTTTGAAAGACTAGGTGAGACGAGATCAGTTGCCCTGGATATTTCCAAGGCATTCGATAAAGTCTGGCATCAGGGACTTCTTACGAAGCTTAAGTCTTACGGACATTCTGATCAACCCCACAAACTTCTTGTTTCTTTCCTTAGTGACCGACAGATATCTCGTCTTAGATGTCTAAAAGCCTTCCACCAAGGTTGTCAATGCAGGAGCTACTCAAGGGTCAATTTTGGGACCCACTCTTTTTCTGTTGTACATCAACGACTTCCCAGACTGCCTAGTGAGTAAATAGGTGATGTATGTAGATGACACGACACTCATCAATTCCAATGAACGACTAGCTAAGAACACTCAGCAACGTCAGCGGTTATGTGACGTTCTTAATGAAGACTTACGCAGGGTCTCTGAATGGGGCGCTAAATGGTTCATTTCCTTCAATCTCTCAAAAACGAGTATTCTGCACTCACGACTTAAAGGAGATGATGATCATCATAGCACTAAGATGTCAGATAATAGGATCAGACAACATCATAGCAGACATCAGCATCTCCTTCCTTGGATTGGCGGTTACGAAAGATTTATCATGGAAACCGTTCATCCAGTCCATTAGCAAGCAGGCAACTCAACGCATTGATAGTCTATCGTACCGTCAGTTATCTTCCACCACAGACTGTCTGCTATTCCAAGTCCACTATTCGTCCTCTGATGGAGCATTGCTGTCATCTGTGGACCGGCGCCCCACAGGCACATCTTAACCTCCTTGAACGCGTTGAGAACGTGTCAAGAATCTTATAGGTGGAAAACTTGCTGACAAGTTGCAGCCGCTCTCCGTCAGACGGGATGTTGCTTCACTCAGTCTCTTCTACAGATGCTATTTCGGTAGACGTGGCACTGCAGTAAATGAGTGAGCACCTAAACCTATGATCTTCTCCAGAAGCACACGCAGAGCTAATGCACTTACATGCTATCATGTGAGCCTAGAACGCGCACGCACTGTGAGTCGCTCGAAAAGCTTTTTTTGTTTGCTCGGCACGGCTTTGGAATCACCTTCCCCAGACCACTTTCCGTGCCCAATACAATCTTGATACTTTCAAGAGGCGTGCGAACAGGTTTCTGATGGGGACAGCTTAACCAGATTAGAAGATCTGTTTTTTCCTTTTTTTTTATTTGAAATAATACAGTTTGTTAATTTTTGCATTGACTAACTACCCAACTTCGTTCACGCCTTGTAGCTGTGCTAGGGCACAGCAATCACAACAGTCTATTTTACTTACTTCTTTGGCCTCTGTGATTAATGGATCTGAGTTGTATATCCCTGCTATATCCATTTGAAATTATTTTATTATGCTTTTATGTTTTTCCTCAATGTTTCTAGAACACCGATCCCCTTGTGTTTTGCTACAGTTGTTATTTGTGTTCTTTGCCTCTCGTTCTTCCACTTCTAGATGTTTCTCACACATAGATTGCCTTAGTATGGATATTAAGATATTGAATTAAGATATTGCCCTAACACATAGAATGCACTTAATCCGATAAGCAACTCCTTCAGCTATGGCGAAAAATGTTCGGTGATTTTCGGAATTAAGTTTTCATAATTTCAATTATAATTGAAATAATTTGAGCAATAATCGGCGCTTTGAAAGATTCATTAAGCTGATAGATTTTGCACTTATATTCCAATTTTGACAATCCCTGTATGGGAAATCATTTGTTTCGTCTAAAGCTTTTTTCTTAAACGAGCTTGCACGAATTTACGTAATGTTACAGTGATCTTTTCGTGATTGAAAATATGGTTGAGTGACATGTATTAAGCATTTCACTAGATCGTCAAAAGCATCAATTTAACTCGTGCTTTGACTGAGCAGTAATAATATCAAGTGATGGTTTCATCGCGTTAAGGAGTGAAGGTCAAGGAGACGCAACGGTGAAGTACAGAGATGGTGCGGCATAAATCAAACTTTTATTCATCATGATGATTCGAAAATCACGTGAACACATGAATTTTATGACTGTCTAGTCGAGTGTTGGAATTTTCTGAACTATACATTAGACTTCGACTCTAATGCATTTTGAGGTAAAAGTTGGACAAGGCGTACACGACTATTGTGGAGGACGGCTGCTATCTCGCTTGTCATGTGGTTAACAAAGACGAGTGACCAGCATGCGTAATGCTAAAAAGATATGAAAATAGAACAAAAAATGTCATCAGATTGAGCCATTCAAGCACAGAATTCCCTGGCTGTCGTAGACGCTGAGTTTCGCCCTTCAAACAAGGTTGGGTCAAAACTCAAGCCCAAGTTCAGTAAATGAGTACAATCAAGTAAACAAAGTACATTACTTGTATTTTGTACTGACATAAAGATTCTTCTATAGGGCAATATTCATATATCACGATAATTTCACACAGTATTACTGCATTAAATGAAAATTTTATTTCTATACCGAAGTTTCTATTCTATGACTTAGGCTTTGACTTGCAACTGAAACCAAGAAATTCTGAGATATCGACTGTAATTCGTAGGATGCTACAATTCACAGTATGCCAATTCTGTTGATAATACTGCGGTCGATCACAAATTCTTCGTTTGTAAGAAGTTTTACCGTACATCTTTGATGTGCTGTTCTTGTAATTTGTGGGCCCATGAGAAGTGTGGCATTAGTATGAAACGATTCATTTATTGCAACAACTGTAATTAGTAGCCTAAGTACATGTGCTACTTTATGGAAAAGTTAATCTTCCATTTATAAAGCTTTCCCTCAATTTAGCCTTTACTGATTCACTGACTAATTGAAGATTTTTGATTTAATGATGATTGAATTACACATTGCTCATGACAAAGTAGCTCTTTTCATTTCATCATTCAAAATAAACAGACTTAATAATTAACATAGCTGCGCATGTGAGTGCATGGTTAAACATGTTTGGAATACAAAATTGAAATGAATTCATTTTTAGATTAATTTCGTCTGTTGCACATATTTTAGGGTTGCGAAGATATAAAATACATGTATATGAAATATGTGAAATTTCAATTTGTAGAAACTTTCAATGCACGGCATTGTCAAGCCCAAAATTGAAGAGCTAATAACCACAATTATTTCTTATTTGAAATATTCCGTCAATTGAATGGAATTTTGATAAAAAATCAGAATTTCATGCTCTTATCATGTGGTTCCCCAAGGTTCAAATCAAAGTCTCAATTTTTATAACTTGATTTGTATATATGCAGCAGAAGACCCAAGTTTTGTATAGAAAACTCAAGGTCGTGGTCGACCCAAAACCCAAGTCCAACCTTGCTTCAAGGGCTCGTCGGTGGTGCTTGGAATGGCCCAAACTGCCTTGTAATAACTAAAACGGCTGAACACGCTGGCTGGCCTTGTGGTAGAGTGGTCGCTCTCCGTGCGGGAGACCTGTGTGTGTGGGAGACCTTGGTAGGGTCAAACCTTTGACTTCTAAAATAGATGCACTCTACATTCTCGCTTAACACTCAGCACAAAAGGAGAGTGGGATAAATGAAACTCGGCCACATGGAAGAAGGGCGTGTCACCTATTGTGCTTCCGAAGATAAACCAGGTTCATTCATTCATTCAAGATGAAAGGCTACGCAGCAGGCTGATTTATTCATCCTGACTTCGCCTTGCTTCTGGTGATCATAAAGATTGCATAGTTTCAGTTTGCCTCAAATTTGAACCATTTCAGCACAGAGTTCCTTCGTAGTCGTCAAAGGTTCCGCCATTGACTAAGAATTTACACGCGAAACGTCTGGCGATATCTCGGGAATATTTTTGCATTCTTTGCTGAATTATTATCCTCCCGCCCTCTGCCATATCATATGCGGTCGTAGACGCTGCGTTTCACTCTACAAGGGCTCGTCACGCAGTTAGTACTGCTCGGATTAGCCCAAACTGGCTTGTAATGTAGTGAAAATAGAATGAATACTAATGAAAATAATTCTTCGGTTGTTTACAGTCGCGTAGCCAGGATTTCATTTCCGGGGGGTGACAATGAATGTGGCTTAATTTATATAAGTCTATACTTAATAATTTCATAAATCAGAAGAAGCCCTAATATTCATTAATATCTGATTTTGTCTTTTATTGATCATTCATGATACACGATTAACATAAAATCATACAGTATATACAAGATTATCGATCACAGCCACAAGCGTAGAATGAAGTCTAGGCTCTAACAATATTGACTTAATGTAAGTGGCTCATCATTCGATACATGTGTAATTGGAAGCAAAAGCGAAATAGAACAGGCGTTTATATACCCAGTCATGAATGACCTCTACTTGTGGGTGTCGCAAAATCGTGTCGTGTCCTGGCTACAAGCCACATCGAGACGTCCGTGACAGTACAACTAGTATCGACGCCTGACCGACTATCTGACTGACAGAAATGAACATCTCTCGCGGTCGTTGAGCAACGGGGGACATGCGAAAATTAGCCAAGCGCGCTACTGTAGGATTTCAGATTCTCACATTAAATAATTAATAATTCGACATAAAGTGATGTTAATATGCCCCCGTGTAAAACACAAGATTGTCCTCCGCTCATATTTCATTTCGGGGGGGCATGTCCCCTTGTCCCCCCTTGGCTACGCCACTGGTTGTTTAGGCAGGAAAGAATACACAAGTAACATTGAGTTTGTCCTCCTGAGGCAGGGTTGGCAATTTTATGGGAAACTAGTTTTTCCAGGACAGGTGAGAGAGAAAAACTGACGAAATCCGGGTAAAGTGGTAAAAACCGGGAAGTGGCAGATAAAGGTACGTGGAAACCTGCATTGTCACTATTATTCATTATTAACCAATATTCATATATTGACATGATGCGGGTCTCAACACTGGCTGTTGTATCATCGAACCACAGAGATGGATTCGGCTGTCGATGTTACTTTTGAGGTGACGTGATTCTATCTCAGACATTGTATGTGATGGTAGAGAGATTTGGACATATTCGTCTCACTTTGGCTTGCGTGATTGGCCAAACGCGCAATGCGCAAGAAAAGATGTATTAGGGAACACACGATCTACCGTTTTCACATCGAAGACTGAACGTCTGTCAAGTGGATATTACCTACCTTTTGCCTCAATGTTTCTGCGTGATAAATTCATCAAATGGAAATATTATTCACAACGTTCGACTCCTCACGATCTAAATTTACTGACTACGTGCGTTCAATTTGGTGCCAATGATTTAGTTCGTCAGAATTTAGACATGAATTTGCATTACGTTCAATGGAAAATGGATATTTATGCCCCTCGGGACTAGTTCTAAGCGTGACCATCAGTATCAAAAAAATGTCATCTCTAGAGCAAACAAACAACGCAGACAAAGCAATTTATCTATGTGCATCGAACTGAGACATCACATCCTACAGTGGCTTAAATCCTGCCTTCTACTGTTATCAGTGATTGACTATAAATAGATTTGATTTCATCAGCTTTACGTGAGTAACGCACAAGGCACATGATGTTTTTCACATCATGTTTTTCTTGATGAAGCTAGTCATTTACTGTTGTCGAATAATACACTCAAATAGTTTTAGAATAAGTGTTTTGTGATGATTAGGTTAGTCAGGTTTGAATTAATTATGATGAAAAGAGGAACAGGTAATTCATGAAAAATTAGATTAAAAAATTAACAAAGTCCTCAATATGGTTTGGGTGTGTTATTTAAGAAATAGGCGATTTAGTGGTTTTATTACTGAAAATTGACAAAATATGATAAAATTTCTCTTCAATTACTAGATGCTATAGGTCTATCTGAATGTTTTATCTTATATTATGGGTTTCATAAGTAAATCAAGTAAATGAGAATTTCAAAGCGTATATAAGTAATATGAATTTCATTCATATGGCTCAAATTCGAGAAAAGTCAGTAGATTGCAGATTCTGGGGCCGTATGCAGAGTCTCGAAATTAGATTAGACTTATCTAATTTCTGAGATATTTGATCAATCTAATCTAATTGGTATTCTGGAATAATTAGAATAAATTTTCGATTAGATTGATCCAATAATTTTTCTAATCTAACTGGCATTCAGAGAATGAAATGTGCGGTGATATTAGATTCGTTCAATCCAATATTGTTAGACAGCCATGGCGTTGTCTAATTTCAAGTGAGTAGCGTTTCTGTGATGCCAGTTAGTGACTAGTGATTACTGAAATAGTTTATAATCACTGTACTTGAAGCTTGCACGCCAGTTGACCATCAGGTGAAATGGAAGTTGTACATTTGCATGAATGTATGCAACACACAATTTTTCATGTTCAAATACAGTCTACTTACCTTTTTCCATCCATGTTTTGGGTTTTGGATCTCACTTGCTTGTATTGCCAGTGCTTCTTTCATTCAACGACGCTTCGCTTCACCGACCCTGGAATATTTTCGCTGTTCAGCTTCTCCGTGATCTCCAGCCATTTCTCCTCCCTTCTTGCGCTTGAATTTCCTCTCCTGTCGCTCCCCTTGATAATACTATGGCTCTAAAGCACCAGCTCGACGAGTCTCACTGATTCTTATCTGGAAAACCTTTTCTTTCCGTCCATTGCCGTCTACTGAATATCAGATCAATGATATCTTTGTCATGAAAAAGTCGTCAAATATCGATAGATTCGCTTTCTTATTGGTTGTTGTTGAGACACACATATGGATTTCCGTTCAGCCTAATTTAGAGAATTGGTGTCAACTATTGGCATTAGAAAGCAACTGTGAATACGAATTCGCAGACTAATCTAATATTGCACAATCCAATCTAAATCATTAGATTAGATCAGTCTTTTTTCCTGAATACGGCCCCTGCATCTAATATCCTAAATCTTCAGATTGCGCCCGTATTACAAATACACCGTTTACAGTTATGCTCGTATATCTGCTAAATTTTATTCTAGTTGTCATAAAATCACAGTTAGTATTTTTTCCAGATTTGACCAGTTTTCCCCATTTTTGTAGTTTTTACCAGGAGGGGTTTTGCCGGTATTTACCACACCTGAGAACAGCCATCCAACCATATCTTGAAGCACAAAACGATCTTCATCGGGTGTGGTAAATTGCATTGATAACCTATCAGAAGCAGGTATTTAACAGAAAAGGTGAAAGAATTGCATCCTGCGTTTGTTCACTGAATCAGATAAGAACCCACGACAATGACCCAAAATTGTCAAGTCTCCTGCCAAAATGGGTCTGAATATACGATTTCGAAAGTTTTCCAAAAGAAAAATAAGGACGGTCAGGGCTATAATTCTTAGGAGATTAAGCTTATTTATATAAATGTCGTAGTATCATTCGTTCTCTGTAAACTTGAAGTTTCTTTGGCCTTAAGAATCATCAGAATTGACCTTAAGACTTTATGGTCTTCGTGAATGCCACAAGATGTGAAGTTTTTCTTAATTAATATAAAGCTGCTGTGGCATCCGTGGTACAGTGGTCAAATGCTTGAACTTGTGACATTTTAGTCCTGTGGTCGAAGCCCGGCGTGTCATGTTGTTGCCTTTCTGGTTTAAGAAGAATTCTAAGCGCAAACGATGAAAGTGTACATGCTCGATGCACACTAGTGGAGACTATTGCATGCAGTCTTGAAGATTGATAAATTCCTATCTAAGAGTGGCAGCGTAGCATTGACAAGATATTTCATTGGAAACCACTATTTCGAGACAATGCTCAATGGAAAAACGCTCTGCCATGAGAAAGCTTTCGAAATTGTGACGCATCAGTTTTGCATTCCTAACTTCTTTCCAGCAAATCGCTTTTGAACTTGATATCAATAAATCATCTTTACTTTAACTTTTTTAAAAAAGAAGGTATAACTTATTGATGCATCAAACTATTTGAAGGGAAAGAATCTCCATCAATAAGTCTTATTTACTCT
The DNA here is from genome assembly GCA_907163375.1 of Prostheceraeus crozeri. Lineage (NCBI taxonomy): Eukaryota > Metazoa > Platyhelminthes > Polycladida > Euryleptidae > Prostheceraeus > Prostheceraeus crozeri. The sequence goes on along the minus strand of CAJQUW010011309.1, from coordinate 135,925 downwards.
TTAAAACGTCTTGTGTCGTACCACACCCTGTATCAGAAACTGATTACATCAATTATGAACAAAATAGTCGACCTTCTCTTTCATCAGCTAGAAGTTCAGTAAGCGGCAAGGTCAGCGCTGTTTAAGCAATTAATTCGATTTGGTTCGCCGTACAAAAATGCCATGATGTCTTTTATGAAATATGCCCCAAATAAGCGCTTGATGTCGACTTTCTGTGAAACTCAATAAAAGTGTATAAATAGTCAGTGCCGGTCAGTGCCAAAAAGGTCGAATGATAAAACAACAAAGAAATCAGTATTTTTAAGCTGACCAAGCTGGAATTCTCTTACTGCTCTACATACATGCGCCATAAGTACATATAACAACACCTGCACGGCTGCACCGCATGAAATGCATAATCAATAACATCTACACAGCTCAATCATTATTCTTGTGATGATCATTATTTCAATGACTAGAGGGAGGATCTTGCATTTTCTCACAGCCAGCAATCAACAAACAGTAACAATGCGGTTGACCACAAAATATGAGGAATATAATAGTTACTTCAGTCATTCAAAGATAAAATGTGTTAACGATGTAAATACATGGTGTTCAAGCTTCTTCAAGATCTTCAATTACCTGCAAAACTTTTTGAGATCTACAATTTATTTGTCGAGTTTCAAAAAGTATCTTGTTCCGTAATAGCTTATTGATCTTAGAGCTAGCGTTCATTTGCAACATTTGAGGTGGAAAAACTTTCCTCTTTCCCTGATTTCCACTGTTTTGATGTAAAGAGTGTTCTCACACGCGTGGAGCTCCTCTACTTGTACTCTAAAGCCTCTCAATTCATGTCTTATACATCTCAAATACACTCTCCAGTCTTCGTTTCTCCGCGCACGACAAAATCAGCAGTAAGGGCGGTTCTTTAACATGGGGTATTAAAATGATTCAATCAGAATCAAGACGCTTAATAAATCATCGAACAATCAGCAGTCGCTCTACCCGTTGTATACCGCCAATAGTCAGGCCGCTAGGACTAGCTATTGGAATGAACATGGGACTTTCACAGAATAAATTTTTCACTATAGTACCGTGTGAGTGCCACTAATCTGTGCGTTTGTCGAGTTTTACCCGGTTCTTATTCTTGCGCGAAAGGATCAATAAAAATCCATAAATATCCAATGGGAAGCAGGTGTGCTTTTTCTGATAAAGTGAAAAGTACTAAATCTAGAACTAATAATTTTTTCCATGGAATGTTTGACATTATTAACTCGTGTGTTCATGTGCCTCTGTCTATTAAGCTAAACACTTTCAGATCCAACAAATCTCCTTATGTCGGCAAAAGCAACATTTTGGCCAATTTTAGTCACGGTTAATCATGTGTCTGATTGGGACTCTGCTGTTCATTAGAGAGTATCAAAAACGTTGGACGTGTGTGCTTATGCGTAGGAATTCATCACCAAGATAAACGTGTATCATGGAGAACACAGACGTGCAATTATCTATAAGTCTACATCCCGCGCTCTTCTCTATGAGTATATTAACAGCAAACATAATGACCTAGGTAGCATCGAGGATTTTCAGGTCGGTTTCATTGCTAAGCTGACGAGCACTCGAGACATAACATTCACTGAAAATGCTGGTACACACTTGAAGCCAACAATCAATAGAAAACATGAATTACCTTGCTACAGTCTGCCCTCTCACTTTGATCACCTCACATTCAACAGGCAACGCAATTCTCAATATCACTCACTTCTGGTACTTATGGGTTATCTCCCCACGCCCCCGGTTTTCAAATTTGTGTAAAATCCGTAGAAATTAATCAATCGCCACAAAACTTTGAGCGCAAGTAAGTGAGGTTATTCTCTACCCACATACAATCATTTAGGCAAAGAGGACAATTACTTTTTGAATTAGGAGCGCGATAACTTGAAGCGCAGCGATGCCGGCAGCTTGATCTGACTTCTTTTGACCCCACCGTCGGAGCGCAGAAAGCACTTGAGGTCAATAAAGTCATTTTCCGACAACTCCTGAAGTGATGATGACCAGGCCACATCCCTACATTAACATTTTTAATTTAAAAAAGGTGTGGTGGGGCAGTGGTCGTTGGAAGATTTCAAATAACAGTGGATGAGACGAAGAGGGAAAGAGAAACAATGCACACACGAGTCGTCGCACATAATGCGTCGAGCAGACGAAGTCAGATCAAGCTGCAGACTTCGTTACACTTCACGTGATCGTCTCTCATGCAAAAAGTACTTGTCTGATCTGCATAAAATTTTGTATGTGGATAGAAAATATGCTTAAGTACGTTTACCTGAAGATTGGTGACGATTGATTCATTTTTGCAGATTTTAGACAAATTTGAAAACATGGGGATATAACCCATAAGTACCTTACTTCTTTATAAATCTTCACACCGAGTTTGCAGACTGCTATTTGACTATCGACCGCAAGAAGGCGCTGGACGCCGAAGGCCCGTCACGCTGTGAGAAGTGTAGCTTAATTGCTTTTTACTTTTGACCAATAAAATTATTCGAGTCAGATACTCTTTACTTGCCCGTGAAATGCATCGCCTGACTCTCAAACCAGTCAACTATGTCAACGAAGACGTGTGTGACCAGATTTTATGATTGCGTTTTATAAGCGATGGTTATGATAGGCTTTGGTGAAATTGAAATTATCACAGTAACTATTATCCTATAGGGAATGGTACTCTGTGAAGATATGAACATGAGTCAAACTGTTATTTCATTATTTTCGTATGTTCGTATAAAATCTTCTTGTTGATGTAAATCCAAAAGATCAATGTATATGTAAGCTCATTTTTCTAAAATTCAACTGTCACTTTGTATTGGGATTAGATAAATATATGGATCGCCAGGTTATTTGAGAACAACTACTTACATTTATGCAGATTCTCCATTTTCTAAAAATTCATTGTGCCTCATTCGATAAAAGAAAGAAAATCTAAGACTTCACGCAGTGTGTTCTTTCGCAGAGTAAATTCATACAGATTCGGCTTACTAAGGCCTTTAAAGAAAGTGATTAACACACTGTATAGAATATATAAACTGCTCATGTCCGAGTTCTATTTTCCAAATATAGTTTACTCTTATTGTTGGACGTCCACCATTTATATCTCGATTGCAGATATGCTATTTGCATGCACAACTGTCACAATATGAATATAAACCTACTGGAACACATGAATTTATGATCGATTCCTCAGCAGATGAATATTCAAAACTTATCTATGTTCATGTTCAACATGAGTATATGACGTTTACTAGACTCTATTGAAAGTGACAAGTGCTCCCAAATATTGAATGTAAGGAAGTCGCTGACATGCTTGAGGATTATTTGCCGATGTCATTATTATTAGACAGCGACAATTTAGGAGAATCACCTAAAATTAATTTTGTACCGAAATTCCGGATATTTTGCAAAAATACCTAAATCACCTAAATATTGTCAAGATGACAAAAACTTGATTAACTCATCTACATGGAATAACATTGGAAAACATTGAGAAAATCGTGTCAATGAATTACTTTTATAATCGGAATAATGAAGACATTGATGAGTGATTGTGGGCAGTGCCACATGTTTCTGGTCACAGTTTCTAATTCTTTATGTACATTTATGGAGTTTTTATAGAGTTTATATTGCATTTGAAATGCGAGTAATTTTGATCTGTTTGACACATACACAATTGTACAATTGAGTTGTCAATATTCATTTTGAAACATATATACTTACAGTCCGTTTCATAAAAAGTGGATCATCCTAAAATTTGACTAAATAAAACATAAGTATGATACAGAAAGCATTTTTCATGTTATTTCATGTCCCTAATATATTTAAATGTCCTTATATAATCTGATAAGCTATGATACAGTAACGGTTCTTAAGAAGCTAACATTTTGTGGCCCTACCTTTATTGTCAATGACATTACCAGTGACGTAAGTTGTGATACGCCATCTGTAGATAGCAGTGAACGACGAACGTTACGTTTTGGAATACTCCATACATTGTCTATGGGATTCAGATCAGGAGAGCGAGCTGGCCAAGATAATGTCCTAAGCCCTAATTGAGACTTGCATAAGTTGACTCTACTACTCCTGTGACACGTAGCATTATCATCCATAAATAACCAAGTCGATGGATCACCAAGTTGATCTGTCATTTGGCCAATGTTCATTCGTAAAACATTCACATAGCGTTCAGAATTCATGGTTCCTTGCTGTATGTGAAGTTCAGAACGGCCATTGGTCCAAATGCCAGCCCAAATCAGTAGAGTCGCACCACCTTGTACCCGGGGACGGTGTAAATGTCTCGGAATTTCCTGATCAGATTTTATCCATAATCTCAATCGACCATCACTATCCTTCAGACGGACTGATGCCTCATCAGACCAGACAACCCGATCCCATTGATTTCGCCAGTGACAATGACTCATTGCCCATCTGAGACGTCTTTTTGTATGCTGATCTGATAATTCGATCTGAGAGGGCCTCTTACAGCTCTTGAAATTCGACTCAATGAGTCTTCTACGAATAGTGGACTTAGAAATAGACGAGTCTAGTGCAGCTATCTCAGTTAACGAGAGACCTGGATCAACTTTAACAAATCTCAAAATTAGGCGGTCTCTACGTTTGGATGTTTTGCGTGGACGGCCAGAGCCCTCTTTACGACAGAGTCGAAAATCATCATTATGCCATCGATGCACATTTGTGTAAGGGACATTTAGTCGCTTGCTTGTAGCTCGCAAAGAAAAGCCTAGTTCTAGCAAGGCTGACACTTTGCCTTTTGTGAATGCGATCTCGTTATTGTTCATTTGTGCTTTGTATTGTTTTCAACCGGTAAGAGATAGATTTCTAGCTGAAAGCAATCAGGAGTGCTGCCAACACCACCGCAACGAAGTCAGGAAGCTATGGAACATGAAGTCCAGTTAATCACATGTAGCAGTTACATTATTGTTGATGAATAATGGTGCTATACACTCTAAAAAAAAATGGTTTTTGATTGGTTTTCTGGAAATCCGTGTGGTTTCCTGGAAAACCAAAAGGTTTCCTGGGAAACCAAATTGGTTTTCTGGAAATACATGTGGTTTCCTGGAAAACCAAAAGGTTTCCTGGAAAACCAAATTGGTTTTCTGGAAATCCATGTGGTTTCCTGGAAAACCAAACGGTTTTCTGGAAGACCAATTGGTTTTCTAGAAAACTAAACTGATTTGTGGAATACCAAATTGGTTTCCTGGAAAACCAAATTTGGTTTTTGCAAAGACAATCGGTTTTCGAGATTGTCTTCTAATTGATATTTTTTCAATGAAATGTTGGAATGTATGAAAAGTGATTTTACTGAATTCATAAAGGTGAACAGTCCTAAATTTTGTATACCGGATCGGATCGGTAACTGATCACACTTCTAAATCTAGTAATAGAGGTGTAACCGATGCAACCGGACCGGCGACTGTTGCAATAATCTAAAAGAAGTATAGAACATCGATTTTAGCCTGCAGTTATGTAACTTCATTGACTTGAAATTATATTTATGATATTTCATTGACATGGACAATCGAAACCAACAGCATCATACTTAGTTACTTGCATATGAGCATACTGATCATTTTTGGGAATGGGATTTCAGACGTCATCTGTGAACAAGATCTGATTAATCGCTGTATATAACAAGAATTAATATCACTTTATTTAGACCCGCCAAGTTCAACACTTCAAGAAAGTAATGAATAGCATAGACATCTTATTACAGTACCACATCTCTGTCTGATTAAAAGCAGTTGGGCCTAGCCTAGGAGGCATTTTTATGCTAATTAATTATATTCCATACATCTCCTACGTACATCAAGTAGGAAACCAACAGAAACTGAGATATGATGCGAGATAAGACTACTGAACAATGAATCGGCATCACACAGCTTCTACTAACATCAAAGGTCAAATTCTTAGGTCGACGTGAGTAAAAACGATGAGAGTAACATGCAGTGCGGAAGTTGCCATGTAAAGGCATTGACTCAGCTTGGGAAGTAGCATCGCCTGATGCACAGATTTGCTAGTTTTTAGGAATACATGTGCTCTGTTGAACTTTCTTCAGAGTTGAGGACCTTTGGTAAACTTTTTCCCAGTTTTCAAGGGGAATACTGTTTGACGTCATCACAATTTTTTATTTGAAATACCTCAATTGAGATTAGTTTTTACATCTAAAAATGTACAAACTAATCTAATTACTTATAAAGTTCAAATCAATTGCAATTCATTCGACTACCTTCCTTCATTGAAATGTTTCCCGGATCTACTTGGTAATGACGTCTGCCTTCCTACTGACGCACGAGAGGTAAGTTTCATTTTCACTTTTACTTTCATTCATTGCTGGTCTTCGCTACATGCACCTGTGATTATTTACGGATTATTAAAGTGCTTCTATATTTTCAATCGTCGTACAGTGATATCACCATTTTGCAGAAGAGTATTATAGTGATTTTAAATATCTTAACACATAATTGATTTGATATTATAATTCCTTTGTGATCTACCACCATAATTAACATAATCAAGTATAGATGTAATTGTTTGAACCCTATGAATTTATGGAATATTAGCTGATTTGAGAATCATTGAATATTTAATCATGAATGAAGGATGAGAACTATTGTTTTCTTATTAGGTACATAAATAGAGTAGTAAAAGTTACAATAATAACTTATAGGCATTCAACATTTCACATTCATGGGTTTTGTTGAGTATTGCTAAAGATTTATGGATTTCTAAATGAGCATGATTGAGTAGCCACGGTTGCCGTGGGTGCTGGGTGGGGTGGAGACTCAAATATCCATAACCAGTGCACGACAACACTGTGAATAACCATTGAGTAACAAACTTAAGTTTAAGTGTATAACTAACTTTGAATTAAAAGTATGCATTTGTCCGACACCGAAGGTCATTTTTATTTTTTTTTTGAACACATACATGTATAGCCATAGTGTGTAGAATTTAGTATTAGATATTGAATTATATCAAAGAATTAGAACTCTTATGTTTAATGATTACTGTTACAAATCGGTTCTAAGAGCTAAGAATGAGCATTATTGAGCCGTCAGTTTTAATGAATAGTATGACGTATTTGCTATCTAGGCTTATGATATCATAGGCCCATAAGTAACTAAATGCTCCATGATTACAGAAATAGAGCATTTTAGCGATGCCAAGATTTTCAATTTCTAATGGCTCCTCCTGTGTGCATGTTTTTAATATAAGAATTTTATATGAAACGAAAATGTTCTTTAAGATTATTAGAATTATAACAATTATTAGCGATTTTAGGACTAATGATGTGGTCAGAACATTGAATGTTTAATATGTTTGAATAATTTTAGGACTTATGAAATGAGAAGGATCAGAACTTTGAATGTTTAATGATTTTAGGACTTATGAAATGAAAAGCATCAGAACTTTGAATGTTTAATGATTTTAGGACTTATGAAATGAAAAGCATCAGAACTTTGAATGTTTATTGATTTTAGGACTTATGAAATGAAAAGCATCAGAACTTTGAATGTTTAATGATTTTAGGACTTATTAAAAGGATTTTAGAATTGACTGGATGCAAAATAGATTGGAAAGCAATTTTTGTATTTTGATTCATAGACAAACTAAGTTTTATCTGAATGTAATAGATAATACACAGATTTGAGGTCGTTACCGAGAGCCGAAGGCTCGAGGTTATTATCACAAATAGAGACCGAAGAAATCCATGGATTATCTATTATAATGCATGACTTATAACAGGGATGGTCCGATGTGACAAAATGTGACAATTTAGGAATCTCAAAAAAACGTGACAAAATGAAATTCTACTGAGTATTTGTCGACATTTGCCCGGGTCTACTTACATCTGATGACATTATGAATTAATTTCTTGAAACTTTGACATATTTCAGATAAGATGGACCTTTACAGATAAATGAAATGACTATATTTTGTTGAATGTTCTTTGAGAATGTATCTATGATTTTTATGAATATGTAGATAAATGAAAATAGGCCTTGGGTATAGGCGTACCATATTCCTAATATCAAGCTGAGAAGAAAAAGAAAAAGAATCCTTAGTTTGCTCGTAATGATAACTGGTCTAGTGATAATGATATGCTGATAGTGATCATCATCGTACGGATGATAATGATGACCGTAACATTTTCTTCTTCTTGTTTCTCCAATGTCGAGAAAAATTGATTTTAAAATTTTGATAGTATTGAAATTTTATTGTTTGCTTGTTTTCCAAAGGTGAACACGTTTCTAGAACGCTTTTAGATACACATTCGTACACAATCAATCTGTTATGAATCTACACATATGTTTAGAAAGAGCTAGGAAGTACTGTTATCGATCTGTTGACTATTGAACCGAATCACTGTAATTGATTTCTGCCATTATCCTTGACACTTAATTCATCAAAGGAATCTTTCTTTGTACATAAATTAGTAGTTTCAATCTTTCGGCATCTAAACATCGAAGTCGGTAGGTTGGGTTAAAGGAGACAAATAAGAGGATCTGCATGCCAAGAAGCTTGTTCTGAATCTGAGTTTTTAGTTAAATATATTCTAAAGCACCAAAAAGAAGTAGAAGGGGTATAGAGCTCTTTGGACGCAAATGAATTAATTGTAGACTATAGTCCACCCTATGGGTTAAAGAAAATTATAACAGTTGATCGTTTGGTCAGAGAGATTTGTGATTTTCGTTCCTATTTTTTGCATGATTGATCCTCATAACCCATTGGAGGGAGTTATAGGTTTGCTAAAGTGTTAAAATTTTGATAAACCGGTACCCCTCAAGACTGTGATACATAATATGGCAGACTATGCTAGACTATGGTATTACAGATATACTCATTCATGATAATACATGCATCACAATTGCTCTACAAAGTTGGCGGATGAAAATAAACATGTGGACCTTACACGGATATGTAATTTCTGTAGAATAAGGCAAATTCACCTATATTCAAATACGTGGCTTTGTCTTGGAACACCACATAATCTAATGTCCCTACAAGCAATTGAACATAGCATCAATTTTGCAAGAGAGGAAATTAGCATGGAATGTGTAACGAATAGACTAGATAATTAGACTGTATAAAGGTTTGGTAATTTATGGATTTACTGAATAATATTGACATGAAAAAACACAGACCTGAATCCGATGTTTTATGTCATGTTCTATTTAATGTCGGTTGATCTGTGCTTCAATCGCCTTTCAAGAAAGGATCTATGAAATATTGCGATTAAACATTCCATTATTTGAGAATAGCCTTACTGAAAAATTCCTATAAAAGAAGGGACTGGATATTTAAACCGTTCTATTTTTTCTTCAGGATCCTACGTCGTGGAATTGCGATCGGGTTTGCCAGTGGTTGACAAGTATCCAACTCTCACAGTATATTGCTAAGTTTAAAGGTCAGAATTGATTGCTAAACTTCAGATCAAAGAGTAGAAAATTAGCAAGTCTCATCACTAGTGATTTATTTTAGATTCACCATTTTTTTACATTAGCTTTCAATTGTTTAGGATCAATCTCTTATTTTGATAATGAAGAACACTTTTCACTGCAGTATGTGTCCTTCATCAACCGAGAACCTTATTAAGTTGTACAGACATTACTACGTATACCACAGTCAAGATAAGAATTTCAACATTTCGTGCTGCTTTGACTCTTGTGGTAGAACTTTTTCCAGAATCGCTAGTTTTCGGAAACATGTTTCCAGAAATCATGGCGATTGGAAAGAAAATATGACAACAGTTGTTGAGGATAATTGCCCTGAAACATCAAACGAAGACCACTATGTTGAAGAACTTCATGCAAGCTCATTATTTTTGAGTAGCATGAGGGACATAAAGAAGTCGATCGGTCTTATGTTTTTGAAATTGCGAGAAACGCATGCAATTCCGGCCATCGTTCAAAATGAGCTCGCACATGATCTTCAAGAATTATTCGGTTCATTTTTATCAGAATATAACAACATCATACGAGTTTGCATGAACCAGTCTGAACATGCTGAGCTGCAACAAATATTAGATGACAACCTGTCGGGAAGATTATTTTCACAACTTCTTACTGAACATCAGCTGCTAAAATTTTGCAAGAATGATCTCTCAATGATACCTCCTAAAGAAATAAGAATTGATAGAAATGGTTTTCCATACAGATTTCATTATGTCAGTATCGAAGAAAATATCAAGTTCATTTTAACAAACCAAGATGTTGCATATGAAGTTGGAAGATACTTGAATGAAAAATTAGAAAAGCAATCGGAAAATGTTTTAAATGATTTTCATGATGGACAGATATTCAAAAATCATCCTGTATTATCAAAGCATCCAGGATGTATATACCTCCACTTGTACATTGACGAATTTGAAACTGTTAACCCCCTTGGGTCTAAGCGAGGTAAACAAAAAATTACAGGAATCTATTTCACCATTGGAAATTTGCATCCTCGATTCAGATCCCAACTGTCACAAATACATCTGATAGCACTGGTGCGTTCGTGCGTCTTGAAAGCAACTTCATATGATGAGATATTTAAGCCTCTTCTTGATGAATTGGTGATTTTAGAACGAGATGGAATGCTGATGGAATTTGGAAATGTGAAACAACGACTTAAAGTCTGTCTTGCCACAGTATCCGCAGATAATTTGGGTGCTCACGCTTTGGGAGGTTTCAGATGTTGCTTTAGTTCCGGAAGATTTTGCCGATTTTGTTTGACTCATTATTCAACAATGCGATCTAAAACGTCAGAATATGATTGCACCATGCGCACAAACGTGAATTACAAAAAACACGTAGAGGCTGTTAACAAATACCCGAGGAATCGAGCAATTTTTGGAATCAATCAACCATGTCCCCTGAGTCGCTTGCCATACGTGAGAGTCATTGAAACTTTTCCTCCTGATATTCATCATGACATCCTTGAAGGGGTTATCCCGGTTGCAATGAAACTGGTGTTACAAGCTTTGCTTAATGAGGGAATCCTATCAATGGCACAGTTGAATACTGTTTTAGAAAATTTCAAGTTTGGAAATAAGGACAAGAAGAATGCGCCTCAACCTTTAAACAAAGCATCATTGTCTGAAAGAGGGCACATATCCGGTAGAGCGTGTGAGCAATGGTGTTTATTTAGATGCTTGCCTCTGATGCTATTTGACTACGTCAGACAGTTTCAAAGAAAAATTCTTGCCTTTTGGGAAGTTTTTCTCATTCTGCGAGATATCACTGACATATTATTTGCCCCTACAATACTAACTGAATGGGTTGAATACTTGGCATATCTGATAAACGATTTTTTGAAGAGCTTTGTTCGATTATGGCCGAAAGAATTTATACCCAAGATGCACTTTATGCTTCACTACCCAAGACTCATAAAGATGTTTGGTCCTTTAAAGCATTTATGGTGTATGAGGTTTGAGTCAAAGCACAGATACTTTAAACAGTTGTGTAATGTGGTATCAAATTTCAAAAACATCACATACACCTTGTCCAAAAGACATCAAATGCGCCAATGCTACGACCTCAATTCCATCAATTGTCTTAAGGATGGTGAAAAACAAAACACTGTTGGCATATTTGTCCCATTGAGCTCCTTCTCACCTGACTTTCAGCATGAAATTAAAAAAGTTGCGACGTATGAAGATATGAAGGAAATTTGGAAAGTTCAGAGCCTGACTGTGAAACATTTTATTTATGATGTTGGTGATTTTATCGTTTTATCATGCCTTGAAGATGGAAGTCCGATATTCATGTCACTGGTTCATATTATTAAGGTTTCAGACATTTGGTACCTTTGTGGAAATTTACAAGAATGTAAAGAATATGACAAAATCACACACTCCTATAGACTTCAGGAAACGTCGATCTGCGTGGTGGTAAATGCTGAAAATTATTTTCCCCATGAACCTGTTGACAGCTATAAGATGACGAATGGTCAAGTGCACATAACTCTCCATCATTTACTAACAATGAAGTAGGATTTGATGAAAATACACTTCAGAATATCGTTTGCCTAACACTACCACTAGATGTTTGATCTTTAACATTACTTCTCTAAGTTTGAAACAAAGTTACTCTATCATACTGTACTGCCTAATTTTTCGTTTGGCATTTCAAATTCATCTGGACGGTGTTGTGAAAAAATCTAGAAGTCTCCTTTAAGAATGATGAAAAACAGATATCTCATAACCCGGTTTATAAAATGCGACTATCATTTATCGCTTTGGGAAGACAAAGTTATTTGTTAATCAAATTTATTTTGAGATTTCATAATCGACACCCTTAACAAAAGTAAAACGATCTATCAATTGAAAATAGTGAGGTACATTTGGCCAAAATTGCACAGCTTTGTTTTCCGATGCTGCTTTGAAAATTTATCTTTGTATTTTTCTAGGTTTTTAGCTGATCACATAGATTTTTTCGCAACATTGTCGTAACGAGCATTATTAAATGTTGAAATTGTTCTTTTCCATTATGAATTTTCTCATCATACATTTTTTTATCAAAATATTTTCCCTCATGTAAATATAAGTTTTTTGCAGAGGAGGATATTGATGGACAATCATTACTTCAGTTAGACGATTTTATGATTAAAGAGTTGATTCCTGGAATCAAGAATAGAATCATTTTTAAAAACGAAATTCGTAAAATCAGTGGGCAATTGTCATCTTTTGCTATTCCTGTTCCACTAAGAACTAGTTCACCTATTGCGCGAACTCCGGACGAGGAAAATGTCTCGATGTAAGTATCTCAAAATTATATGCTATACATCATTGCAGTTTAATTGACAAGGGTTAATTTCATTTTCTTCAGTGTTGACTTGCCATCAGCTTCGCCATTTCCAGCATCTGAGACGCAAGCTATGAGAGTCCCTCAAGTTCTGGTAGGAGCTATCAACAGAGGAGAAATAAATTTTGATCTACCGAAGAGATCGAAATTGAAGGATTATCTGATGGATTTTCTCTTCGACTTCATTAAAAGTCGTTACGGATGGTGAGTTTTGAATACAAATTTTCTACATTATTAAGCAAAATGGTCCACATTGAAGTTGTGAAAGGGTCTGTATCCATAGGTCCGGAGAGTCTCCATATGGGGTTTAAAGATTTTTGGACTCGTTTAATGGTCCCACTATTTTCTACATACCTTCAGATACCTGACTATACCCTACTAACCCCATTCTTCACTTTTCACATCTTTACCAAGAGGACAATTGTCTTATAATTCCTCGGTTGATTTGTCAAATTATATAAAATACTTGCAAAATGTTTGCAACTAAAATTACTAATGAAAACAATAACTGTATATTTTTTCTACAGAATTTTCCATTTCATATCATCATTTGATAATTATGTGTTTTATTTTTATACATTGCAAAATGCGCCTTGGATGACTTTGTCTGTCATTTCAATTTTCAAAGAAGGTATTTTGGCGCCTGTGAAATATGCTCGCAACACTACTAACAAGTTCATCGGAACCGTTTGCTCTTTTGTATCTCAAACACGTACCCATCCAGAATGGGGAATGCATTTGTTACTTCGGGCTTTCATTTGTGCCATTTAAATACGGACCTGAACGAGAAATTATACAGTAGTGTATCTTTACAGTAATTTTCCTTTGCATTACTCTACATAATTAGTAATTTTCGAGTCATATCTCGACAAATCATTTACAAAGAATATGCAAGTCAAAAAATATGTCCGATAAATTTTGGACCCTTGTTATACGGATACTTTTATACCCTTAATACGGACCATTTTACCTAACATTGTAGAGGGATCTCCGTTGGCACGAGGTTAAGCGCTTGGCCTAGAGATCTTTTGGTACAGAAATCTAGCCCCGTAAGTGTCAGCAGGAAGGACATCCGGAAGTACCACAACACTTCAAAGACTGACGATGTCCGCACCGTCAAAGCCCCAGTACGGGGGAGTAGTGACGTTTAAGTTTCATGCTGTAAAAATTTAATGCTTTTTTACGTCTTTCAGGTATCCTTCGACAGCCATCTACTATGATACCGTTCACGAGCTTCTCCTTCGATACCCTCAGCTAAAAGCGAAGCACTGTAATACATCCGTAAGTGCACTGAATTCTTTGTGACTAATCCTTAAATATGTATAACAAACATCTTGAATTTGTGAAATCACAAGATATTATGAAAATACAGTCTGAATGTCCTGAAGTTATCATCCTATCCTAATTTGCAATGTGTAGCTACTGTGCTAATGATTAAAGCGCGAAAAATTGTATGTACAGGCTATGCTCTTCTTGCAGGAACTTTTGGTATCACTAATGAAGGCGAAATTCAAGCGTTCAAGGAGACCACTGGTTGACTGCGAGCAAATCAGGGCTTTTAAAGCCAAGTATGCCAGAATGAACAGTGGGAGGAAGAAAAACGCAGACCTTGTCTCAATGGACACATCGTTACATGCCGAAAGAGAATGTTTCCGAAGATCAGAGGTGAGAGAGAGAGAGAGAGAGAGAGAGAGATGATTGTAATTTGAATTAGGGTGTACCGATTAGCGATTTTGATAATCAGTTGATTGTTTCTTCTAAATTCATCTGAAATCGACGTTTTCCATATAGTGACAGTGCCGATTTTGTTAAAGGAAGATCAAGAATAGTAAAGTACACCAAATAATAAGAAAAACAGGTACTGAATTTTTCATGCAAAAAGCGTTGTTGTGCTAGTTTAGTCCTACGATGAGTTGATTAATTTTGGATTTTTATCAATTGCTTTTGATTAGATTCTAGTAAAAGTGTTTCTCGTAGAGGAATATTGGTGACAGAAATATGCAGCAACGATTATCGCTCTACCATGTCAATAAACGGCCGATTAATCGGTAGGTCTACATCCCTAATTTAAATATTTTCTTTTAAATTTAAAGTTTTTTTTAGCAGTATTTTTAGATAAATTCGAGCATTAATGAAGTAAATTTTCGTCAAGCTAATAACACTGATGTTTCTTTCAGAATATTGAAGACATCGACCTCAACGCAGATCTGATAAAAGAAATGCAGGAGGAGTGCGCCAAGTTGCGACCCGACATCGGGTTCTTGAAGAACAATATTTCCCTGGCCATTGAAGCCTTAAAAGAGGCATCCCGAAAAGAGCGAACGGCGAAGGTGATGGACACATTCCCAAGCCTAAAATTCCCCACTGTGGTAAGTAGCAAAATCAAGAGTAGCTGTAGGATTGCAAAGCTTTTAAATCAATCAATTCGATCATGTGCATAACATCACACATAGTGCATAGTTATTGTTTGTAATACCTATATGCATTATGACCTCATCAATGCATCAACGTTGCAGTTCCTTGCTGCCGCCAATATCATAACGGGAGTGGACATAGACAGGAATTTGATTGCCCTATTACTGAAAATGGAGACGAAGTTAATAGAATTGATTAATCTTCGAAAGCCTCTCAGGCAGCAGTGGGAAGAACGTATTAAAAGTATTCCACAGGAGATTGAAAGGACTGAAGGTAAATCATTCTTACCCTTGCATTCTTATGTAAAATCGTTGTGGTTAAACAGCACGTGTTGTCTTTAGCAATAATATGACACATTATTATGATCCAATAACGCTCATAATGTAAAAAATTTACTATTGATCAAAAATTATTATATTAAAATTACCATAAATTATGTTTAATAAAGTCATGATATTCTTATGCATATGCAGTTGCATGATACTAATATTATGATAATTCAATTTAAATATTTAGCCCATGATAGCTCATGGTTTTGTATATAAAATGTCGGTGACTAGTATACTTTCATGCACCTTTGAAAACACAATATGCCTATCATTAAAAGTCTTAATTAATTATGCATTCTTCTTCAGTTATGGAAAGAAATATACGGATCTCTCTCCTTCCAATAGTTTTCAATGAGGACCCGGAGCTTATTTTCGCTTATAATAAGGTATGTAAGCGCAGATAGCCCTCTATTGCTATATAACAGATAAATGAAATAACTATATAAAAATATTCCGTCAAGATGGCAAACGATTCCATTAAAACTAAAATGATGCAAAATGCTGGGCTTTAATATCCCGCTGGAAAATTCACCCGGATTTTCACCCGGAAATTCGAAAATCGGGCCCGGATTTTGTGGCAAAACCGGGTGAGACAAAAAAACTGATGATTCGCCCGGATTTCTCCCCGGTTTATACCGGAATACTAAAATCGGATTTTAATCGGAGTTAACCGGATAAACCAACCGATTATTGCTCTGTGTCCTCACGCACAGCTGTCTTTCTCATAGCGCTATTATTATTCTTTTCTATAGACGTGAAAAGGGGATGAAAGCATTAGCCTACAGTCATGCTTTAAGAGATACAACCTGTGTGTTTGTGCGAATCTATTTTGTGCATGCGTTCGTCAGACCAATACAACAGTTAAAGTAAACGCTGAGCCAAAGTTTAAGTTTTAGCATTTCAGCGACTAATCAAGTCCGAATGGAATATAGGCTTGATTGGAGAACACTACTTTGGTATTCCGAATGTTACATACATAGCAACTAACCGTATCTGAGTGAAGTCTCACGAAACGACAAATGTTCATCAAGAGGCGCTCGTAGCTCAAGAACGAATTGTTCCTGTGAATCTAACAACAGCTTCTTTAAAAATCTATTTCCTAATTTCGTTTTGGTCTGATGAAACTTGCAGATCTAAGAACCTGATGACATCACACTTTCTTTTATCACGCTCGTAAATCTAAATCAAAATGTCTCTGTATTTCCTCGAGAATGTGTCGCTTAGATATCATTTTCGAATCAGTATGCCAGAAATGTTGTACCTGGTTTCATGCAAATTCTGAAAACTGAGTATGCATCATTTAACTATCTCGGGAAAATGTCATATTATGGTGTTTTGTTTGGGCTCATTCGAATGCGTGTAAGACAAGGAATGTGAATATGTTCATTATTTAGCAATATGAAGTGTCCATAATGGTATGGTATTTGTAGTTGCCCCCCTCCCGCCCCTAGCCACGCGGCTCGGTGAGAATGGACCTTTAGCCGGTGCCAAAAAATTCTATCAGTCAATGAATTTTAGTTTGAAATTAATCACGAATCGTTTCATCGATAAGAATGATGTTTACTCAAAATTATGGTGGAGATATTAGATAATTTAGAAGGTACCTTCGTCAGAATATCCAGTTTATCATAAAAAAATATATATATTAAGTGAACGAGAATTGCTCTAACTAGATGATAAGATGAACGTCAGAATATCCAAAGATAATGGTATTAAAAGAAACTAACCCTTATATACCAATTTCAGTAGGTTAGTCCTGATTCTCCACAGGTTGTCCCTGAAGATGTGTGAGAATGAAAAATCGGTACTAATTAAAAAGGGATTCATTATTCGGCTCAACCCTGGTCTAAATAAAATAGGGTGTAACCTGGTAAATAAAATGACTTCTCTGCAACCGGAAATTTTCTGGGAAAGGAAATCGCATTTTGTGCTTGTTTTAATCGGGTGTAACCGGATAAATGAACCTGATTCTCAAACCGGGTCGTATACCCGGAAATTGTTTACGTTTCCAGACATAACCGGCTCATATTTTACTATATGGGGAATAGGAAAAAATCGGATGAAACCGGGTGAAAACCGGACGAATTTTCCAGCGGGATTATAGCATGCAGCCTAATGTGTCTCTAATGTATTAAATCCAATAAAGTAGGCCTATTTGGATTTTAGAATCAATTTTACTTTGTTTACACATTTATTTGCATTACACTGCAAAGAAATGTATATTGACAATATACTTTTTTTAGAAATGTATATTGGCATTATACTTTTTTATACAAAAAAGTCACTACGTTCCAAGCATGTTAAAAAGTAAATTGATTTTATCTCCAATTTTCCAGATGCCTACTTATCCAACACCATGTGTCAGCATCTTGGGGTCAACTGCACTACCAACCGTGATGAAGGTCTGCGTGGATGGGTCTGTCATTCTGACAGACATACCGGACTTCTCAAGCTGCCTGTCGCTGGTAATAGCGACGTACTTCATATTTGACATCAGATATCCCAGAAGACTGAGTAGCTTTCTCGCATTTTGTGAAAACTTTATTATATCGCCAACTAAGCTATCGCCGGCGAGTAGGAAATTAGCCTCCTTTTTTGGCCTCCTCTAACTTTACTTTCGAACTTCGCTTTTGACTTTGGAAAAAAATTTGATGAAATACTACAAGATGCTATTTTTTCTAATACCTGCTATAAATTAAAAAAAATGGGTCAGGATTTCTAGAAAACAAAATTAATGCTACCTCGAAAGCCGTGTCTGGCATTCCAGAAAGCAAATATATGCAAATTTAAACCGAGTTAGGATTTCCGGGAAACCAAATCAATGTAAATCAAAAACCAGATTTGGTTTTCCAGAGAACCAAATCAATGTAAATCAAAAACCAGATTTGGTTTTCCAGGAAACCAAATCAATGTAAATCAAAAACCAGATTTGGTTTTCCAGAAAACCAAATCAATGTAAATCAAAAACCAGATTTGGTTTTCCAGAGAACCAAATCAATGTAAATCAAAAACCAGATTTGGTTTTCCAGAAAAACCAAATCAATGTAAATCAAAAACCAGATTTGGTTTTCCAGAGAACCAAATCAATGTAAATCAAAAACCAAATTTGGTTTTCCAGAGAACCAAATCAATGTAAATCAAAAACCAGATTTGGTTTTCCAGAGAACCAAATCAATGTAAATCAAAAACCAGATTTGGTTTTCCAGAGAACCAAATCAATGTAAATCAAAAACCAGATTAGGTTTTCCAGAGAACCAAATCAATGTAAATCAAAAACCAGATTTGGTTTTCCAGAGAACCAAATCAATGTAAATCAAAAATCAGATTTGGTTTTCCAGAAAACCAAATCAATGTAAATCAAAAACCAGATTTGGTTTTCCAGAGAACCAAATCAATGTAAATCAAAAACCATGTTTGGTTTTCCAGGAAACCAAAGCAGATTGGTTTTCTGGGAAACCAAAGCATTCTGGTTTTCCAGAAAACCATATTTGGTTTCACCCCCGGGACAGGCCGAAAAACCAAAATTGGTTTTCTGGAATACCAATTTTTTTAAGAGTGTACTGGCTCTGATTGACCGATTTTCTTTATTTTTGTTTTGCTTGATAGCTTTTGGCTTGTAGAACAACATATTGCATAACAAAGGAAACAAATGTAATTTTATAAGAGTGAGGTATGATTTTGTGTAACATTGCTAAATGAAGATCAAATTATCTACTACTTTTTTATCTATAACAGGAAAACAACTAACTCAATATTCATGCTTGAAATTTCCAACAATGATATTAGTAAGCACAACTGACATATCTTCCAAATTTCATAGAAATTCGTTCGAGTTTGGCGGAGTTAGACAAAGTTGAAGTTAAGGCGATGTTTAAGGGTGATCCATTTTTTATGAAACAATCTATAGTTGTTCATGTTTGATCTGTGCAGCTGTTATAGCTTGAAATAAAATCGTTCCGAATCGTGATTAAATCTAGGACTTAGTTGTCATTTTCTTTTCTCTAATTATTTTTTAAACTTATACTTCGATTATTGTCGCGGTATTTGTTTACTAATTAGATGCCGAAAAAGCACTATTCATGAAAATAAACAAAAAAATACCATTGCTCTCAGTGAATCTAGATATTTTAACGGATTTTTGATTCACCAAAATTTACAACCTAAATTTGTAAAATCATTCACCTATAAAAACCTAAAATGACAAAAATATTCACCTAAGATGTCGGTGTCTACTTATTATGTAGGAATAGAAGATTGTGATGTTGACATCACTATGAAAACTACGGGGTGGACATAAAGAATGTCCGCAACTTTCAAAGCTGATTATGACAGGACAAAATAACGCATGTCGATCAACTATAGCCTACACCATTTTATAGAAGTTCTTAAGTTTTATTTCGATGTTAAATGGTCAGCGCATTACCGCAGCTATCTTCATACGTGCTTTTTAGTCGGGATATTCTTTCCTGAAAAGAAAAGCTTCAGAACGGGTGATATTCCTTCATGTTAACCTGTCATTTGCTTTGATCGGAGAACCTGGTATTTTCCATAAAATTACATCATACGCTAGCACAAATGTCGCAATGCATCTGCATACTTCTCAGCTATCTGTCTCTATCGCCGATGCTTACGGAAAAGACTCCTAACTACTTATCTGACTGAACTCAAAAAGCACATGGACTTCAAAATCGACTATCTAGAACGCGCATGCTAATCTAGCCAATTCCAAGTTCTTTGAAATGCCCTTTTGTAGAACATCCATAAACCAAAATATGTTTATCGTATATATGTATATAGCTTGCAAATCGGGTTTTCCAACATAACCTTTAAGTGATTTCAGATGCTTAGATTTGCGATAAATGTATTTCCAATTCTTGGTCCTTTGTTTTAGTTTGATTTTGTGCTGACTTTTCTTCATGGTTTGCATGAGTAGTCTGATTTTGAGACATTCAATTCAAATGGGCGACAAGTATTGTGAGAAATACGAAGTACTAGAATCTTGCAATAATGAAGTTTAGGTGGCAATTGTCAATTTCCTACCTTTTCTGATGTATGATGTTAATAAAAGTGCGCAAGTGTCAAGAATTAAGCTTTCAGTCATGTTGGCCACTTAGTGGGAGAAATGTTTTTACGTATCATAATATACAAACTGAAATACTGAAATGTTGATAGCACTAAGGAAAATGCTTTCTGTCAAATAACCTGGTATGTTGCTAAAATTGCAATATGCACAAGTACAGTAAGATATGTTCTTCTAAGCAATGGATAAGAAACGTAGCAAACATCTGGTGTTAAAGGGAAAAGACTATCCTGCTCCTCATCTGACTGACCTTAAAAACAAATCGACTTCATCATTCTACAAGGTACATTATACTCGATAACTCGTTTTTTTCAATAGAAAGTTCTCTGTCAAAATGGATCTTTTATTTCGTTCTATTGGATAAATATTTTCACTGTGAAAAAGTCCTAAAATCCGTCAGTAAGGCGGTGATCATGTTTGGTGACTATTGTTAATTTCTTGCTGTAAATTTCATACTTTTCCAAAGCGTTGAGGTAGAAAATTGCGCAACTATTAAAGAATTGAGCTGTCAGTCATATCAGCCATTTGGTGGGAAGAAAATTCATATTCTTGGCTTTATTGTGAGGGTGTGTGAATGCCCTCATTTCAATTCAATTCAAACTGCAACTAAATAGTGAATCAAATCGAAAGCTGAACACTGTGACGTTAGCACTACCAGCTGATTTATGCACGGTGCTGCTACGTTGAAACACGTGGGGTAATGAAATAATTAATGTTCTCATTCACTGTGCGTTGGAATCGATTTTCTTTCTATCCGTTATTGAGATCTCTTTTAGCGTTATTTTTGTTCTCTTAATAAAATGCTTTGAAATGTTATTGTTGGCTACTCAAAGCATTTTATAAAAAGAACAAAAATAACGTTAGAAGAGAAACGCTTATAAAATGCTTTGAGTAGCCAACAACAGCATGTCAGAGCATTTTATTCAACATGCTGATTGAATGTGTAAAGAGAGCAAAAATAACTTTAGAGACCAACCTGTGACATACATCAAAATTCCTTTCAATAACAAGAAGCAAATAAGAAAAATCCTCGGCCTACGAAGATCGACAAATAATCAAAGATAATTAGGAGTTATTTTTCAGACAGAACTTTCACTAGGACTGTCATCGAGACCAGCAAAAGGATGTCTTGCTTGCCCTCGAAATTGTAGAGCATGTGCATCAGCATCATTTTCAAACTGCTGTCTTAAGAAATCATGTATATACAAAATAACATGACAACAGTGCCAAAAATGCTAGGTCAAACCAACAGAGCCATGAGATCGAGAATCTACGAACACTCAACATCACATGACTCATCTGTGGTCCAACATAAGCAGAATCACCCTGGATTGGTAGATTTTAAGTGGAACATAGTAAGAATAATTACAGACAATTGCGCACGAGCGGCTGCCGAATCCATTTTCATAAGGAAGGAAGCCAATATAATGAATGGGTGTGAGGGGAGGGCTTATTATAGCTTTGTGCTCTTCTTGAAATGCTTCTGATTTTCCCTTGTACATAAACTTTTGCATTGCCACATTATTTACTTTTCATAATGTGTTTTTAGATGCTAGGTTAAATAAGATTTCTTGATTCTTTAGGCATTTCCTCCTTCTGCAGTGATAGATATCTGTAAATTTTACATTAGTTAGGGCCTACATTTAAATTTTACACACCATGCTCTTTGATGTTCGTAAAGACAGATTTGTTTCATTTATACCTGACCAATACGTCCGAAACGTCATGCAATTAAAAATTTGATACCTATTTTTGAGGCGTTTTTCCCAAAAAAAGGAAAAAATAGTAGAATAAAAGGTATGGCCAAATATCTAGAACAGATGACCTTATCGACACCCCATCGAATATCTGTGATTATTCTCCTTTCTCATGGAAATCGATTTCTATAACTCTTGATGAAAGTCATTGTTTATGGCGATTCATTGTGTGTTTCTATTAAGTATTGTTCGTGCCTAACCTATGTAGAAAGCCAAAAGAAAAAATATACTGCAAGTTGGCATGAATGTTAAGTAAAATGCAGAAATTTCCTATCACTAATGCAAAAAACAATGTTACTCTTGAATCATCTCGTACGGACTGTTGGCAAGCGCTTCTGCTATCAATTTAATGCAACTAGCTGCTTATGAAATATGTTCGCTATACAAGTGTAGAAGATGAACATCTAGTAGTGTTAAACTTTCATTAACACAGACTCATTAATAAGTTATGAAGTTTTTCGTTTGATTTTTACAGGTGGTGGCATCAGAAGGTTAGTAGTTTGAAATTGAACGCGCCATTAACAGTTCTACCTACAGTATCAGTACAAGAATCATTGGAGCTGTTAGACAAAGAAGGCTACGACCAGATGCCCATTGTTGACGCAGACGGGTGAGTTACAGTGGTGTCGTTTGTCAATATTCTTTCGTCAAAGCAAGCATTTTTATTACCTGTATGCTGAAATGATGAAATCCCTGATTAACATGTGTTGCCCTTATCGACAACGAATGAGATTTCTTACGGAAGCAAATGGCAAAGATTGTTCTTTCTTGGAAGCATGAAGGTATCTCTGTTAGAAAATACATGAAAGTTAGAACAAAGCATAGGGCATTGAGGGATAACTACATGAGCAGGATAATACCCAAATGAATAAACATAAAAAGAATTTCTTTTGAATTACACATATCTGATAATTTCCTGCATGTACACCGCGTATTGTACACATGGTGAATAGTATCACTGTTAAGATACAAAACTATGTATTAAGAAATGTATTTGATCTGAAATAGATGATGAGTAGTCAGTGTTCATGTTCTTCATGCTTCGTTTACTCATAAGAATGAAGTTCAAGCTTTAACGCTGTCCCATGCGACCGAACATGAACTACTTTTTACTTTTTAATCGAATATTAAGTAATTGAAATAATCGATTGAGTCAGTGGGGACATGCGCCAGTATAATTGAAGATAGTGGAAGACAATATCTTTGGGCGTGAGATTTCGTCAGATCAAAATCTATTTATTACTTTTTTATCTCTTGAATTGAAATGTGAGATGTAAATTTATATTTTCCTTAATGACTTCTTTATACCAAAACTCATTCATTTGTTTACTACTAGATACAATTTAAAGAGTAGAAGGTGAATGTGTGAAAGTAACAAGATAGTAAGGAGATAGTAAGAGTAGCAAGATAGTAGGCGAGAAGTAAGCAAGTAAGATAGTAAGCAAGATAGTAAGAGTAGAAGGTGAATGTGTGAAAGTAGCAAGATAGTAAGGAATCACAAACTCTCTTTCAGTGAAGTCAGAGGCATGGTGACACTTGGAAGAATATTGACGATGATGATCAAAGGCAAATTGCAGTCTTCAGATCCCATTGAGAAAGCTAGTTATCGCGGATTCAAAACGGTGAGCTCTTTTGCACGTTGCAGTATGGTATTGCTTCTTGTATATACTTATTTTGCTAGTGATTTAGGATTCTAATGAAAATATATTTCTTGTAGATTTCTCTAAATGAGACTCTTGGAGATCTCTCCCGAATGCTGGATCTCGACCATTTTGTTCTAGTCGTTCATCAACAACGGCAATGTGAGTATTTGGTTTGATCGATTCATTTTTCATTGATTTGTCGGCCATATTCTTGTTATAGCTGCAAGGTATATATTGATCAATGATTTTTAGCCCCTTCGCACTTATCGTGAGCTGGGTTATCAAAATTGAATGCATTGCAATTAATTGGTTGCAATTAATGGAATATTGCTATCAAAGAATTGCATATAATTGATTGGTGTCATTGAATAATTGCAAATAATTGATTAATTGATTTGTTTTGTAATAGGTAGGGTACTAAATTGACTGATAATGGCCTGTAATGCTATCACCACTTGCAATATCCCACCTTCAGGGATTTGTTTAGATACTAAGCTTATAAACGATATCCAGGGATATCTGATTCACAAACTGATGGCGTTCAGGGTGCCAATCAAGAACACTTTGGTGTACATTTATTTAGTGCCCCTATATTACAATCCTGTAGTTCTTGCTTTAATGTAATGTAAAGCGTTTTATTTCAAAGTAATCAAAATCAAAATTTACACACGACATGAATC
Source organism: Prostheceraeus crozeri (assembly GCA_907163375.1). NCBI lineage: Eukaryota > Metazoa > Platyhelminthes > Polycladida > Euryleptidae > Prostheceraeus > Prostheceraeus crozeri. Next base: position 111,185 of record CAJQUW010011309.1, on the reverse strand, counting down.
ATTTACAATGACTTCACTGCCTTTAGAGACAACTTAAAAGTTGGACATACACATGTACATTCACTTGTTTCATATAAATCAATGTCATACGCAAGAACGAGGAAAGGTTTATAAGGAACAGATTGCAAATCATCAAAGGAAAGAATTATAAAAAGTGGTACAAAAGGGAATAAATGCCCTTGACCTTCGCTGACTTTGGGAAAGGCATGACTCAAGTTGCCCAGAATAGTAAAGTCTTCTAGGAACCAAATGATGCAGAATGCTATCACGATGTAGCATGTCACTAAACACTCTGCATGCCCTCTGAAGACGGCGTGCTTCAAGTTCGCCGAGACACATTCCAGAGCACTCGTTGCCGCAGATGATGCGGTGGCAGAGACGTTGCAGTTTTTCAATACGAATATTGTTTTTCACATTAAGGCCAACAAAAAGTGGTGAATTGTATTCCACAATAGAACGAATAAATGCCCCGAAAACACGTATTAGATCAGCTTTACAAAAGCCTGCAGCCTTCAAACGACGGAGCGCATAGACTCTTCTGCTAGCGCTTTTACATATATATTCGATGTGCTCATCCCATCTACATGAATCACTAAAGATTACTCCCAGAAATTTGATGGAAGTACAAAACGACCTGTCCAGGAACAGGTAAACCACGACGAATATACATGCACTTGGTCTTATCTGTATTCAAACATAGTCCATGATTCCGGCTCCAATTGCTTATGTTGTCTTCCTCGATGGAAATAATAAGATTAATGTCTGTGTCTGAATATACCGGGATTGCCACAAGAATGTCATCTGCGTACTTCACCATCAAAGCGCCATCCACACTGTGTTTTAGCGAACTCATATGTGCAGAGAATAACTGCGGTGCGAGAACGGATCCCTGGGGCACGCCAGAAGACATGTTACGAAGAGAACTGAACACATTATCTTGAAGACTTATGCTATATCGACGATCTCTCAAAAATGACATGATCCACCTGACAAAGTCATGCGGAAGGGCGCCATCAATCAAGGTTTCGACGAGAGAACGGTGATTTAAACTGTCAAAAGATAGCATGATAACCCCTCTCGAGCCAATAGCATCCATCTGAGAGGTGACAAAATCATGTACAGCTATTTGGGCATGCAATGTACTGGCATTACGCTTGTACGCAAACTGATCACTCCCGATAGTCTTTGTAGTGAGTCGTATACAGATTGCAAAATGATGCCCTCCAAAATCTTAGAGAGAGTTGGGAGCAACGATATGGGGCGAAAATTAGCATCATCAAATTTACCATTCTTAGGGATAGGCACGATGTTAGCAGTCTTCCAGATGATAGGCACATGTCCTGTTGAGATGGATATATTGAATATATGTGAAACAGGATTGCGCAATACATGGGCAGCCTCGCGGATGAGTCTGGCCGACAAAAAGTCACATCTCGGGAATTTCGATTTCAGGTTCAGCATTTTGTTGTAAATGTTGTCGGGCGAAGCATCAGGGCACCAATGACAAGAAGTCTCAGCAGATTGAAGAGACAGACTAGAATAATCACTTGCAGGAGAAAAATGGGATTCGTAGGATGACGCGAACGATTCAGCTGCAAGAGAAGGAGATTCATGGCCCTTGATCATTGCTTCAAATAGCACAGAAGACTTAGATTTCAAGTCGCACATCTCGCGAACGATAGTCCAAATGTTCTTATTGTCTCTTGTACCGTTGGAAACCCACGAACGCTTCGCTTTGACGATCTCAACTTTAATTTTCTCCTTATAATGAGAGTACATGGTCAGATCACCAGAGCGAAAAGCATTATAGCGCAAATTAATAAGACTTTTGAGGACCGGTGTCATCCACGCTTTGTCTCTCGATGACATTTCAACATAGGTCTGTGGAAGAGTGTTCATTGCAACTTCAACAAATTCATAGAATAACGTGCATTTGTCGTCTAAACTCAAGTTAGGATCGTAGATACTGTGCCAAGGAGCACACTGAATACTCTGAACGAAATTATCTATGTTACTTTTCCGGAAATCGTAGACTTTCTTTACGTGAGTAACATGATAAGAAGCGTTAACTGGCTTCATAAGAACAGTCAAATGATCCGAAAGACCAAACACAGGACAAGTGAAGGCAGAACTGTACTTGGTTTTCAGAAGAGGATCTACAAAGATCTTATCCAAGATGGCAGTACCTCAAGTGGGAGTATCGACCATTTGAAAAAGTCCGAAGTCATTCATAAATAGGTCACACGGGAAAGAGTTAAAGTCGCCGGCTGCAATCATGTGCGATGATGGATAGACTTCAAGAAAGTATTGCAAGCAGTTTTGCAGAAATGTGCGAACATCTATTGAGTCTGCGCATCTCATGTTCGGAGGGATGTAGACTATAATGCAACAGATGAGGGGCTCCTTCATGATGAAGGAAACATATTCTAAAGATGGTGGACAGTCTCGGAAATTCACAGACATAAAAGATAAATAGTTGCGGATGTAAACGCACACACCACCTCCTTTCTTGCCGTTATTCCTGTCATAACGAAGGGGCTGACAATAATCGATCAGATGAATCTCATCATTGCAGACAGAATCATTCAGCCACGTTTCTGTGAGTGCAATGATATCTGGCTTAGTAGCACGAGCGAATAATTGAAGCTCGTCCATTTTAGGACGAAGGGATCTCATGTTCGAGAGGAGGAAAGCAGGATAAGAATCTTTAAAAAACTTTAGTGAAAATTTTGCTGATTCTGGGATGTGCGGAGAACTATTTTGCCTCGGCGAATTACATAATCGCTATCCTCTTCATTTTTCTTCTTCAACTCAGATCGAAGAGTCTTTTCCTGAAATTGTTGCATCTTAGTAAGGTCTTCATTAACGAAAATGTGCTTTGTGGAACTCTGAGTTCTTAGATATCTGGATTTTTTGAGGATAGACCACTTTTCTTCAACAGAGCTACATTTCACTAAAAAGAGCCGACTACCATTCTTGTTAGCTCTACCAATTCGCCTACACATCACAGGAGTGAATTCCCTTACGTCCAGAATACCAGCGACATTCTTCAACTGACTTAAATCATGGGAAACTCTATCTGAAGCGCTTCCTACACTGGACTCACGGACACCATGGAAGATCAAATTTTGACGTCTTGACAATCTTTCCGATAACTCGGAAAATATGGAGTCGGACTGGGACATTAATTCAGACTTGAGATTCTCATGATCAGTTTTCAAATTCTCATACAGTGCCATTACACGATCGCATTTGACCGTAGTCAGATTCAGCTTTTCCATTATCGGACTCATCATGCATTCAATCTTTTCAGTAATTAGCTTAACTATATTGCTGTAATTTATAATGCTGTAATATTATCAACGCTCGAATACAATGCTCCGCTGTTAATTGGAATTGACAAGAAAAATTCGGAGAGACTAGAAAAAGTTCGTCGACGATGCCACCGTATAATTTGTGGCATCGAATGTGATTGTGATAGATTCACACCTCTAGCAATTCGACGTGAGCATCTGGCCTTAAAAGCATTCAAAGGAATTATTGACTATAGTGACAATCAGCTTCACCACTTAGCACCTTCCCATTTGACTCAGCCACGTTTGTCTCGCAAGCTACTTGTGCCATACTGCCGAACCGAAACTCGCCGAGCTTCTTTTTTCCCATTTTGTACAGCGTTATACAACAGCATGACTTAGTAAACTGATGCATTCTTGTAGAAGTTCAATTTTCTTTGTTGATACATCGTTTTTTCTTGATTGACTTTATGTTTTGACCATTGCTTATACCCGATCATTGTAAAATTGTAATGCATGATTTCCATTATCAATATAACATTTATTCTATTCTATTCTATATTATCAGAGATATTCTCTGCACTCTGTAACAATTCATTGCGACGGATTTCTTTCACCCGAATTAGCGCCTCAATCAATGTCTGTTTAGAAATGCTGTTCTTTCTTTGCCCTAGATCTGAATCTGACAACAGGATAACGTTTTCAGCATTCATGTCTGACAAATGAACAATGCTCACCAAATCTACCAGAATAGAGCCGATGTAGAAATCTAGTTAGAGGTCAGCTGACAAAATTCTATAGCAGAGTTATTGCCTACCTTGAATGAACGCAAACAATGACCAATACCGAACACAGGTGACGTCGATAACACGCGTGAAGCCACAGCCAACCAGATATGAAACAGGTACACCGAATAACCTTGAGAGACACTGATATGATGATGACGTATGAAAACTCTAAATGGAGGATAGCCCAAAGGATCGAAAATTTCAGACACCAGAGTGAACCCAGGAAGAATCACCAGAATGAGAGGAACAGATGGACACAAAGATCACAAAGAACGACGCCGAACAAAGGGAGAAACACACCAAAAGAAACAAACAGCAGCAGCGAGATGAGAGACACAACTTTCACGATCGGCAGACAGTGATTAAGTGATTTAGTGTTAAACAGTACTTGTAGCATGCCTTAGTACAATTTTGATGTTATTTATTCTTGCACTTGGGTGAGTTCTTCAAGAAATATGCTTGAGGCTTCAAGCAGCCTGCTCACAAGCACTTTGTCTTATTTTAGCAGTTATAGGTACTTATGGGTTATCTCCCCTCACGTCTTCAAATTTGTCTAAAATCCGTAGAAATGAATCAATCGTCTCAAAACTTCAAATACACGTGAGTGAGGATATTTTCTACCAACATGCCAAAATTTGTAAAAAGACAAAAGGCCAAAAAAGACTTTTTGAATTAGGAGAGATAACTTGAAGTGTAGTGATGTCTGCAGCTTGATCTGACTTCTTCTGACCTCATCGTCTGACCAGAAAGCACTTGAGGTCACCAAAGTAATTTCCCGACAACTCGTGAAGCGATGATGACCAGGCCACATCCGTACATTAGCATTTTTAATTTAGAAAAGGTGTGACAAGGTAGTGGTCGTGGGAAGATTCCAAATAGCAGTGGATGAGGCGAAGAGGGAGAGAGACACAAATAACAATTATGCGTTAAACAGATCAAGCTGCTGACATCGCTACACTTCACGTTATCGTTTCTAATGCAAAAGGTACTGGTTCGGTCTGCATGAATTTTTGTATGTGGTTAGAAAATATGCATTAGTTCGTCTATTTGAGGTTTGGTGACGATTAATTCTGTTTTGCAGATTTTATACAAATTTAAAAACCTGGGGGGAGATTATGCACCTAATCACTGTGCCACGGAGACCAAGGATATCCCACTCATGCTGGATCTTTTCTCACAAACCTTCTCTCGAAAGAGCCATCAACATTGCTGGACCAAATGTTTCTCCCAGATTGCACGTCACCAAAAAAGACGTGAAATTTGAAGAACTCAGGTCACGAAGTGCAATTGCTGAAGGAATCCACAGAATGTTATTTTTACCTCGTAGCAATAACTCTTCAACAAAAATAGGTGATATCGAAATTTTCCCAATTTTTCCGAGTAATATCCACCTATCTTCGATAGAGTGTTGTTTTCAGTCAATATACCATTCAATTGATGTGGATTTGGTTCTCAGCGATATTTCGATTGTTCGAGTATGTTTAGGACTGATGATTGGATACTGAGAATACTCAGTGGTTAAGCTCAAAAGTTGATTCGCTTTTCTTAACATGTGCTTGAATATAATCGGATTAAATGCATGCACTTAGACTTTTACTTATCATATTTCAATGTACTTGCATTTGCACTTAAGAGCAGTAGAAGTACTTGACACCAAACCTGATTTCGGTGCACCTGTGTGGCAAGATTCTGTTGACCCTCTGTTAGAGGCTATCTTTACAGCAGCCAGGAAAGCTTTCATTTTCTACAGGATGTTTACGAATGAGGTCGAAGTGGACAAGTATGTGGGCCAGTGAAACTTCAAACACTGTGATACAGTGCCACGCTTTCGTTGATATAGCACTTGAATCATCAGTCTTAGTAATTTGAAAAGTTATACTGTCTCATCGGAATAAGTTTTGGGTTCATCGTTACACCAATGTATAGCATGATGTTTTAGGAGAGACATTTAATACAGCTCACGGCAATCAAAAGCGCTGAGAAAAATCAATAGAGCTAATGCTAGATTCTGCACGCTTATGAAGTTACGGCAGTTTAAGAAACACTGATGCTTCATGAAATGTACTCATACGTTTACTTCTATAATTAAGTGGCTTGATTCGTGGCTTCGATGACTCAATAGTTATATTTCTGCTTCTGGTCATTTTAAACATCAAATATATTGATAATTAGGAAAAATCATCATACTTGAAAAAGTACGGTCTTTAAGTTGAAAACACAAATCGAAAAGTATGAGAGATTTAGAGAGGAAAATGCATGATATTACATGTAAACTAATGTTTTCTAAAAAGGACTATCGGGTGTCTATCAATTACAGACATTGCAGTTCGACCATAAGAAACTATCAAAGATAAAAATGTCATTGCGTGCAAAATTGAAAATCTCAACAGGTCCTTACCACTCTTACGAACATTAACATCTGCGACCAGTTGCGCCAAATGTGAGGCTATCAGTGCGATCACGTTTCAAGTGTTGTGTTGGCCACATAATCGGATTCTTCTTTCATTTTTCGATTTTGATTAGTGCATTTTATCTATTTTTTGTATTCCATAATGTTATCTAATCTTAGAATGGATAAAATAAATATCAAAACAAAATATGTGGTTCTCTATGGTTCTTGTTTTGTGTAGTCGATATGGTCTCTGATTTTGTCGACTACACAGAAGAGAGATCATGGATGCCAACTTCCTTCCTTTCCATCGAACTCTGTCATTTCCATCACAGTGCTAATTTGTGCGCGGATGTCATTTTGCTCATTTTTCTATGTTATCTCCATGCTGTGCATGAGATCTGAATTAAGTGTGCCCTGTTGACCAATATATTGTTAGTTGAAATACTTCATACATAAAGGTATAAAACAATGAAAAATTTCTGAAAACACCGATTACTCTGTTTCATAATTTGTCATTAACAAATCTCGTAGAACGTTGCAGAAATTATGACGTAACTATTCATCACCTGAACTGAAATTCAAATTATTTCTAGCTCTACAAAACTCGAACTCGAAATTTGTTTGGGTGGTAACTGCTATCGATTTCTTGAACTATATCAAGAACAGTGCTGATGGTTCTGGAAGTTAAGACTCATCAGAGGTAATTTCATACGTTTGGAGGTCAGGTATTCCTTGTTGTGGTAAACGTCTTCTGCTTTCAATTCTGACAGCTTTGCAGTGTAGTGAAGCTTTTTTATGAACTTGAACTTTGCAAGATTAATGAAACATTATAAAGTAGTATGCTATGCTTCTCTGATCGGAAGTGACTGTCAACGAATCGTGCTCTTAGTTTCTGAATGTTAAGCGGTAAAGTGAATCATAACATCTGTCTAGATGGTCATCCACATGCAATTCAATTGCTGATAATATCTACTTGCAAGTGTTGATTGCCTTTCAGTGATAGGTGAAGCACTGTCAGCGGATAGTTGCTACCATAGAAATCATATATCTTATAATACATGTAATAAAGGACCAGAACGGACACGGACACTGAAAGCAATATGGCGTGTGGGGTACTTATGGGCTATCTTCCCCAGGTTTTCAAATTTGTCCAAAATCTGCTAAAAGTAATCAATCGTCATCAAAAAAATCGGAAGACGTACTTGAATATATTTTCTACCAACAATTTATGCAAATCGGACTGGTACTTCCTGCATTAGAGACGATAACGTGATGTGTAGCGATGTCAACAGCTTGATCGACGCATTTTTGTTAATCGTGTGTGCATTGTTCTCTCTCCCTCATCGTCTCATCCACTGATATTTGAAATCTTCCCACGATCACTACCTTGTCACACCTTTTTTTAAATTGAAAATTTAACAACGTTTTGTGACAATTGATTAATTTAAACTTTTTTTAAAAAAATTTGAAAACGTGGAGTTGGAGATAGAAGTACCCACGTGCTGTTAAGACAGCGGTACCTAAACGATAGCTCCTTCCAGTAGGGAATCGGCACCTTGTCAGTGTACTTTGTAGATGTTCACGATTACTGTTATTTCTCTTTACAGTTTTTGATAAATAACTTACAATAGAACAACTGATACATGTTTCAGTTATGTGATTCTTCTGAAGATCAGCAATCGGCGCATAAACGAGCAGCTAAAATTGCCACCAGCAAACAGCTGTTGTCAAATCTACTGTAGTGCTACTAACTTAAAGTCTGATTTCTATGGTTACCACTGTATCCTTGTGTTGGCGAAGGAGTCAGTAAAAGGGATCATTCCTTGTGGAAATTGAGAAGTAGTCAATAAAAGTGTTTGAAGAGCCAGACCCTTTAACAGATTGATAAGTGAAAAATAGAAAGAGTTACCGAAGCGTTTCATTCATTCTTGTCAAGGTAATGCACATTGGATCACGATATCTGGTAAGACTGCATGTAGATAAAATGAGCAGCTCTCATAAGCAGGGATGGTGATTTTATGCTTCTGAGAGAGACTTTTTATGCTCAACATTATGCTCGGATTATGTCGAAATCTTGCGTAGCTGATGTAAAACGTATATCATATTAAATGTCTCATCTTGATATTGCGATGTTATGGAAATTTGAGCCAATGACTATGACTCTATGGGTCTAATAGGCAATGTGAACTACCGCTAAGAAATTTGTAATTTAATTAGAAATCGCATTTGCAATTACAAATTATCTATTTCCTTGTACAAAATGAATCAGGTTTTAATAATTAATCAATCCTAATTGCACATGCAATGTTTGTCAAAATGAAGAACGATGATGCTTAATTAGATTTTAAAATGCTCATTTATGTCTGAAAAAATAAAATACACTTTTTATGCTTGAGCATAAAATCACCATCCTTGCTGATAGGCAAGCGAGTCGGCGAGTGATTATGACGTCAACATTGTTGTTGAATGACAATAACCAAAATGACCTCAAAATTCTGCTCTGATAACAGCTTAAATTAGATTTATATGTGCAAAGTAAGATGACAATTACATCAAATTAAACAAAAAGATAAAGTGGAGAAAATATAAACGAAGCGAAAATATGAAGAAAAAATGAAATGAAACAAATAAGTGATAAATTAAAACATATATATGTTAAGATAGATTTACGAGATTGCCATGGAAGAATAAGGCTTCACATGTTTCTTTGGAATGCAAAAATCTAGGTTATAGCGTAAAATATAGCTATAGCTTCAAGAGCACTCAAAAGGGAGGTGTTACTACACATAAAGAGCGGAGAAGCTTAGTTGAGCCGCTCGAGATTGTTATCATGCACTACTTGCAAATGCAACAAATGCTTCGATGGTGATTTTTGTAAATTTGTCTTCAAATATGTTCCTTTTCATACATTATATTCCTTTTTCTTTTATATTTTCGTTGTTTATATTTTCTTCACTTTGTTTATTTGTTTATCTTTCATGTAATTGTCATTTCGCTTTTTACACACTGTATATTTCTTAATTTCAGATGTTTTCAGAGCAATATTTTGAAGTCATTATGCATGATTTCATGAAGTTATTGTCATCTTGCACAACAACATTGACTTCACTAACAGTCACTCGCACGCTCGCTTGCTTATAAAAGCTATTCATTTCATCTACATGCAGTGTGTTGCCAATGCTGTGATCCATTGCTCTGAACGAGAATGAATGAAAGGCCTCGGTAGCTAGTGTTTTTTTTTCATTTATCAATTAATAAAAGGGGTTAGTCCCTGTGTAAGTTGATTGGGAGTCAGTCATAGTGATTAGTCATTGTATTAGCTGAGACGGATCGTGATGTGTTAGTTATTAGGGAAGGAGCCGGACGAATCATATTATTAGTTGGAAGAGAGGTCGGTTAATCGGAGAGTCTTCGTTTTTAGGTACAGGTTTCTTTGTTGATACATGACAAGTATAAAGTAGTAAATCGGCATTTTCGGGGAAGGCATTGATTATGGACCCAATAGTGCATGGTACAGTCACTCTCGAAACGTAGCACTTCTCAGTATCACATAGCATACTCTTGTTAAGACACGGATGCGTTCGCCACAATAAGAATACGTCGATTACATTTTTGTCAACCACAATTCTAATACTAAACGTTTTTTCTACAACTTTTATTTGTGAACGAATGAAAATAATGATTCATTTCTTGCGTAACTTTCGAGTTACAAATGCTACAGATTGAAAGCAGTAACGTTGTCGGTTCCTGGGGAGTATTTAGTTTATGTTCCTCTGAGTTATGGTGATTTTTACTTGGTTTGGTGTCTGTTGATGTTCAATGTTAGAACGTGAATTCTTTATTCACTGTAATTAATTTTTCGGTTTTGGGTTTAAGGTAAACTTAAAAGAAGGCTTGTGAGCGGTAATAATCAATAGATTATCGAAAATTTTAATGTTCTTGCACATCATTGTGCAAGGTGTGCGGCTAAAATTAGACTCCCTCGTTCAATACTTATGCTCTATAGGATCAGCCCGAAGCCCACAAACAAGGTTTAACCATATAACCCAGCTGAACGTCGGATATCCCAGACATTAACTAATAAAAATGACTGAGGAAGTAGAATTAATTATTATTAATCAACATTCATTTTTATTATTTGTAATTTTGATTTTTAACGTTGTTTTTTAGAATAAGTTAGACACTAAGGATGAATCAGCTCAGTAAATCGGCAAACCAATTCTTAACCTGCTATTCTTCATTACATTTTTTGATAACACATGTAAAACGCTACATGCGTAAAAAACTACATATATAATGGATATATATGAATGTAATATCCTTTATTTAAATATCTTGATTTTGATAAGTAATTATTAATAATTATACAATCGACATGAATATTGTAGAAAAATATTTGTAATTAAATTATCACTTTAACAATAATTGACTTTAACTGCATATCAATGACACACAAGCTGAAAAATCCGAAAAGAGTTGTCTGGCTTCATTTTTCCTCAGTTGCTATTTAGCCGATTTTTATTGCTCAACCATCTCTTAAACGATCACTTGTAGTTGAAGAAAAGCTGAATTGAAATGAAAATTGTTTGTGTCATGATAACAAGCTGTGTTTTCTTAAGAATATTGTGTAGAAGTTGACATGCAATTTATGTTCTCATTTTTATATTGACGAAACAAATGGCACTTTTCATATGTGTATTCATGAACATTTAAGTTGTCATAATAGTTTATTCTATCAACTAATATTCCTCCAAATATTTCCTTGTATGCCTCTATGATTTTACAACGAGGATTTGCTAAAAACCACCGAGAGGAAGACATCTGAGAGAAATTTTATTTGCTCTATGAAACCATGCATTTCAGTTCGTCTAATTTATTAGATAACGTATATCCTCTTTGCACATGTCGTAAGTTTTGAATTTGTGCTCTATGTATGCATATACCGTTGCATTCATCTGTTACCCTTTCCCCTGTTGAAGTGATCAGCGAAAACTCAGGAAACTTCATTATATTTATTGACCTAAATTCCCAATTTTCTGATGAATTTTATCAAATAGGTCAATGGCGGTTCTAAAATATTATTAGCGAGATAGTATAATATATGTGGCGCTATAAGGTAGAGCATGCATTCAATATTGAATGATTAATTGAATTTATCACGATCTCAAATGATGAGATGATGTCATAAACTTTTCAAATACTTTGTTCGCGCAGAATACTTCTCCCTCGGTGGCCTCCTCGTCGGTAGCGTGGTGCAATCGTCCATTGTACTTCCTCTTAATCCTTGTCAGCTGACCCTCTGTACATTACATGCTTCAAGCCCAAACCCACTAAGAAAATATGTGCAAATATTTGCTTTAAAAATTTTAATATTACATATTTAGCGCATCAATTTTTTTCATACACATCATAGTAAAATTTGAGAATGAAAAATTCATGGTTTGAAATTTAGTCGAAAGAGCCGAATAGTACTTAATTGCTTGCTATTCAACCTAGACCAAGTTGTGTTCAAAGATTGTTCTTTTACTTTGCAATATGTTTTGAACTATACATCAAACTCCTTTAAATTAGAAGTATGTGCTTCTTTCATGTACATGTCACAGGATAATAGAATTGATGCCAAAACGTCGCAGTTCCGATTTCGTCGCATCCGATATGGTCGAACTTCCGAATGCATCGCATCTGATTGTGTTGCAAAAGGTCGCAGAAGGAATAGGGTCGCATCCGAAAACGTCACATCCAAAATATTCTGTATTGTGTGCAGAGATGTAACCGGTCCGGAATATTCCAGACCGGACCGGACCGGCGACCGGCACCGGTATACCGGCGTCCGGCAGTGGACCGACGACCGGCATTGGACCGGCGACCGGATCTTTCGATGAATATATAGAGTTAAACATTGTTGCCTATAACTTGATACCGCATAAGATTACAAGCGAATAGGCCTATCGTGAGGTCAGTTATAGAGGCTGTAGGCCGAAACCTGATGTTCGAGCCTACTAGGCTATCGGCTCATAGAGTAGACTAAGCATAAGATTGATGTATAGCTGTAGGTAGGCATTAATATAATGTACAGGCCTACGATGCACTATATTTAGGCCTTTATATATAGGCCCATCTTGTACCAGATAGGTCCTTTATAGTAGGCTAGACCTGCCTGTTATATGCTTAGCAGGCCCTAGCTACATGTTAGAATGTTACAATTCCTAGCCTAGGCTAGGAACACTTAATTTGATTTTGTCTAGAGCTAGGTTTATGCAGCATCATCTATTGAACGTACCTTTGTAACATTTTACGACAACAAGCTAGAGATTTAGAAGGACACGACGGTGGCGGTACTCTGCATGATTTTGTTTTGCATAGACGTATGGCAAAATGTAGTCTAAGCTTAGTTATCAGATTAAAATCCTTCAGTTCCCCATACGCTACACCTAATGGAAAGAGACATAGGTGATTACATTTTTATTAGGGAGTCAAGCGGTTAACCGGTTAACCGGTTAATTAAATTTAACCGGTTAAAAAATAATTAATCGGTTAACCGACGCTTTCCCAACTTTTCTGCTACATTGCAACTACATTGCTTTAGTTTTCATTTTCCAATTTCGATAATATCTCATTGCTGATGTAAGCTATTGCCAAATAATAATTTCCTGGAGATGGAGTGAGGCATTTCGTTAACCTTCACCATCTTCCTTGATTCTACGACTTTGGACGAGTTCGTTATGACGTGTTAGTGTTTCAGTCAGAATAGAATTTCCCCTTCTACGCTTGGCTACGATAGACTGTCTGTGCCAGTTCCATAGAAATGGATTGTAAGTGTCGCACCCGTGGGACACGTGCCACACGCGAGCACTCTAGGCACGTGAGACACTAACAATCCATTTCTATGGTCAATGCGGTATTTAACCAAGATCACATGCGTTGCATAGTACATACAGCTCATACAAGTATTTATGTATCCAGTTAGCGCAGCGCATTCGTCACAGATAAGTGTTCCCATAGCGACGAAAATTTTACTGATCGTTGGCAAAACAAGACCAACATTACTTCATTATAAGTAATTTAAAAGTAGAGGAATATCAAGTGATCTTGTATTAGGAAAAAGTAATTCTAATTGATATCAGTCTTCTACACATGACCATCTGCAAGGAATTCAACATATTGATATTGATGTATCAATAATAACATAAATATATTAGTAACCTAAAGATAGCTTTGTGTAGCCGTTGTTTTTATATTATCTGGCCACATCCTATATAAGTTGTGAATTACCATACTGGTACCTCACATTGAATGTTTTGTACAGATTTTATGGTAAAATATACATTATTATTATCATTAGTGGGTTTAGATTTTATAATTTATTATTTTGAATAATTAACATGGAATTAGGCACATTCCGTGAAATTGATTTTAGGTTCAAGTTAGCCAGACGGAATAAACTCAAATATTCACGAGGGCATACTAAAACATAACAGTATTCTTGAAAATAAAATATTAAGGAAGTAGACCTACAAGCAATCAGTAGAAAATGTTTATGTCCATAAAGTAAGCGAGCTTACTCAACTGGTATAACATACACTATACTCAGTGCGACTATATAAGCCTTGTATAGTCACATGGAATTGAAAAACATCTATTACTAGTATTACATCGGTTAACCGGTTAACCGGTTAATTTCTCGTCGGTTAACCGGTTAATTTATAATTAACCGCTTGACTCCCTAATTTTTATATGTTAATTTTTCACAACAATTAAAAGTTCTAGAATTTCATTGGCATTGCAATGGGAAAAAATAAGCTGGAAGGGCCTAACTAAGTCAAAAGATGCCTAGCACCGAGAAACAGCCACTGTTACCTGAGAAGATCGCGCGCCTTGCTGGTGAAAGCACGTGATCAAGTCATGAAGCATCGAACGGGAAAGTGCGTACCGGATAGATATCAGAATTGCCTGCACAGAAGTTTTCACGCCTAGAGGAGAGCGCATACCGTATGTAGATGTGCCTTGAAAACGGCTGCTAAAATTAACAATTTACTGATTGACATGATGGATTCAACATGAAGGACACTTCCTCACATCATACCGGATGAAATTATGCCGATGTGACCGTCCCTGCCGGTATAGGCCGGTCTGATTTTTCAGACAGGACCGGACCGGCGACCTGCGCCGGTCTACCGGCGACCGGTTACATCTCTGATTGTGTGGTTCTTTATATCAATGTCTTAGTATGTCATGTTAAATCATTCTATAACACGTCTCATTCTTAATTACACCTTTACAGAAAGGATTCAAGTGATGGAATCCGATGGACAAATTCAATTTTAAATCGTGTGATGAAAATCAAATTCATTATAGCAGTCATTGAAATAGGGAAGCATAGCTGGAAGCATAGATCTGCTTGGAGTCTAAGCATCAATATGAACTTGGAAATATCTGTTCTTTGCATGAGCACCATAGACCCATACATTTCGTTCCGATCAACCTATCAACTATCAGCTTGTTAATCAATCAAACTGCGACCAAATCGGAATCCAATTGCGACGAAGATGGAAGCGCGACCAATTAGGATACGACGAATTCAGAACTGCGATATTTTCGTACAATGCGGATAAAATGATGCAAACAGATTTTTACAGCATTATTACTTGATGTAAATTAAAAGATAGGAACAAATCACTCGTTCTAGCCTTGGAAATAATTCAATGTTGCAAAAGTATTATTTCTAAGGCGCGTCAAAAGAGTGAGATATTCTTATATTCTATTTTACATAAAGCAATAATGTTATCTAGCTCTTTCCTTAATTCGATTTATGATTTATCAGGAATTGTTTTTTCTTTTCCCATTTTTTACGTTTATTTTTATTGATTTCAGATCAAGGTGACACAGCCGGCTGCTCCACCAAAACCTACATCTTCGGCATCGTCACGATGATTGACTTATTACAACTTATCGCTGGTCCTCCTGGTGTCGAAGGGTCTGAATCGGAGCGTTAAACTTTCCCCATCCATTCCATTAAGAATTTTTCTGTAACTTTGGGTTTCTTAATGTTCTTGTTCATTACTTTTCATGGATTTCACTTTCCTTCATTCGACATAAATATTTTGGAGTTTTTACAAATGCTGTTTTTTTGACAGTGTAATTTTAATACGTGGCTAACAATCAGGATTGGCTTTTTGCCAGCTAAAACTGGTAAAATCCAGTAAGTGGTAAAAACCGGTCAAGACTGGAATGCCGAAATACGTAAGCTTATATTTTTATGAAATGATCGACGAAGAGTTTGGGTCTGTCTCTGACGAGACCTGAGAGGCCTCTAGGTTGCAAAATAATTTACATTTCGAAATAGAGGGTGTCATTTGATATCATTTTGCATCGCGATCAACAGAAGATGTCATCTAATTTCATGGTTTCTCGTTCCATCTCTTGAACCTTTATAAAGACCAGATTTGACTTCTGCATCACATGTTATACATGTATGGCAGCAAAAACTTCCTAGAAAACATAAGTGAATGTCTTTCTAAGCAAATAAGGTGATTTGGCTAAATCTCAGCTCCCATGGAGCCACTTCTATTAGCAATTGCCTGCAATTAACTTTTCAACTAGTTTTCGTGATGGTCAGAGAATGAAAATTTAGGATAACAAAGAATAAAAATGTGGCAAGCAACAGCAAATAGCAATCTTCGAAATAAAATATCATAAAACATGCCTAAATGGACTAACCATGCAGTTTTAGCTAATCGCCACAAAAGAAAATCTGAGAGGGAGAAACAACATCAATAATTTCGATTGGTGATATCGCATCGATATGCCTCTAAAACGAAGCGATGAAATTTGTATGCATTCATGTAGGCTATACCTATTTTGAAATTTCTAAATCCAGCAGGTGGAGACTACAGTAACGTCTACTCTATTTTTGAAGCAAAATGATCGACTTTATTAATTTTGTATTTTTAATCATCAGCATGTCTTGAGAAAATGCCAAAAATCTTGCGCTGACGTCTTACACACTCAACATGCTGATGATTATCTCGATGCATGCTACAAGATTGAAGTTAGTAAATTACATTCCAAATGATCGATAATGATTACTGGTATTTCTTGAAAATTGTTCGTTAATATTTCCTAATTTAAGTTTGTCGTAATTAAATAAATATTTAGCTTGATTTAAATGCATTTATTAAATCCCCAATGTCTATAGGGTAAAATCGGGTAATATCGACAGCACTTTTCCATAGGGAAATGTAGTTTCACAGAATAGTTGACTTCGTCAAATTCTTAAGTTATAGGTCCATTTAAACCTATTGTAATTTCGTCTTGATGAACCATGCATAGGAAGCAATAAAATCGTTGCAGTAAACATCATTTAATAATTAAGCCCTTTCACGACGGCTAATTTTTTTAAAAAACCCAGAAACCCTAGAAAATTCAAACGTTGGAAATATTCTTTTCTTTTTTATATTAGTCATAATTTTTACTGGATATTATTCAGACGGTTTGCTTTTAACATTTCCATGACTTTATTTTAAAGTTTTATTTGAATTTATTCTGAAATTTTCACGAATATGCTCGTTTTAGGCAGTGTGGTGTATAAATGATACCGTTTTTTCTTTAATCATAATTTAAAGCAATTTTTAGTAGGACTGTATATTCATTTTCTTTAGGACTAGTTTTTTACTCAGATTTAATTTGTAGAGATGCCTTAAAGTCATAGAATACATAATGTAGATGAAAAAACTGAATTTACTACAAAACATGTATTTGCATGATTATATATTGCTTCACTGAATATTGTTATTGGCATGAACTATCATAATAATGAAAGATACGATAAAAATTGCTACAAATTACAATGCCAGTTAACTTCGCATTCAACACACAATGCAGGGGTTCCAGGGCATTTAGGACAGTAATAAGAACTTTCACGCCGACGTTTGTTTCCGAATTGGAAGCAGTACCGACATTGACGAGTTGGTCTCGCTTTCTTTTGTGTTGGAGGAATCCTGTGTAGATCGCGTTGCTCTCATGTACATGTATGATCATCAGCAGTTGCTGGAGGATCAATAGACCGAGTTCTTTTTCTTGGTCGTCGAACAACCTCTCCTTCAGGTGGTGGACTCCCTCGACAGTGAATGCATGCATTTATATATTTCTTGAGAAATTCTTGAAAGCTGATCACTTTGACGGAAGATGGCAAAGGCCGAGGAAGACTGTTGCAGTACACTTTGTATCCATTGAGTATCATACGCTGCAGCAAATAAAGTCCAATTTTGACAAACCATTTATAGGATTTTCATATACATTCGTACGGTTTTAGCTGCTGTTCTTGCTTATCGGTTCCATTCATGTGAAAATTGTAGTCCTCAATAGGACCAGGCTTACTTAATCTTACTGTATCTCCACCACGTTGTATTCTCTGTTTCTATACTTTAGAGGCTGTGTGAAAATTGCTCAGGAAGTACATTTCTTTTCTGTCATGGAACTTTATTGCAAGAATTTCATCTTTTCTTGCAAATGCATAAGTACCTTTCGGCACATGTTTTGAGCGCAATTGTTGTGGTATACCACAGTCTGCTCGTATGGTGCCACAGATCAATGTATTCCTGTTTTTCAACCACATTGCTAAGGCAAGAGAATTGAAACAGTTATCGATATAGACGACGTACATTTTATCTAACAGTTCTGCTTTGCTGAGAAGATGAACAACAATATTGTTTGAGCGAGTCAACTCACCACTAGCTTCGCTTTCTGTCTGCATGTTGCTGTCGCTACCAACATCAACGTAATCATATACCCATCACAGTCACTGAGAATCAGTAATTTCAATCCATATCTGGCTCTCTTTGTTCGGATAAATACACGAAATCGAAGTCTTCCTTTCCATAGCATAAGAGATTCATCAATGTTCAATTTTCGTTTTGGTAAATAAGAAGCCTTGTTGATAATGTTGATCTTATCAAACAATTGGGATACACGACTGTATTTATTTTCTGGTGTGTACGTCATCTGGGGATCACTGAAGCGAAGGAATTTTAGGATTATAAGAAACCTGTCTCGAGATAAGGTAGACGAATCAATAAAAACTGGTATACACGTAAGATATTCCGATGACCAGTAACTTCTCATGTCGGGTTTCCTTATTATTCCCATCAAGAACACTTGAGCTAGACATGTCATCGTCTGATATGTCAGAGTGATCATCAAGATCAACATTATTACGCATGTTGTTGAAGCCTTGTAGATTACTAATGGCGATATCTTTTGCACGACGAGTTGGTCTGGAGTCAGACATTCTTCAATAGTGAAAGTGAGAAATCTTTCACCCAGTTTAACGGAAATGCGTCATTACAATCGAGCTTTGTTATTCATTTACACTTCACAGATGCAGACATGCCATGCTCGATAATGATTGGTCGACAAATTTCGTACACGTCATTGACAGACTGAATCAGTGGTAATGAGCTAAGAATAGCATAGTATTAATGAAATCATCGACAAACTCACGAAAATAACCGTATTAGCACCAATATTGAGGCTAAAATTTACCTGCGAAAACTGACCCTAAAAATGTCACTGATAAAAGGCTAAAGAAGGTAGTAATATCAGCGAAAATATCGCAGATGTATTATAGCGTATTTTCGCAGGTTATATCACCTCGCTCATGTTTCTTCGCGATTCAGATTTAGGTGATATCTAATCTTACTGTCCAAATTTATCAGTATACTATGTATTACTTAATTTCGTACTCAAGCCAAAAATTGCATTTATCCGCTAGATATTGCTAAATCAAATATACATGTAGTTGTAAATGAACTTTGTTACTGAAGTAAGATGCAAGATCTGCAGCAATTGTCCCATGTAATTAGTTGAATAGAACATAAATTGGAATGGGTAAATCTTTATTTACGACGACTGCTAAAAGCTACACAATTTCTTGAGGTCATACATGGGGCCAGACGGCCTACTGGAAAATTGAGCAAGTCCATCATTCCATCGTGGCAGGAGTAACATGTCTTTGTCAGGATGTAAAGCTATTTGCGTTGAGAAGGGAAGAAACACCCAAAATGAAGCTGCTACACTCGCCATACGTTACATCATCAAAACTTGATAACAAAATAAGCTTAGAAAGAAACGTCTTCAAAATTGCACACTCTATACGTGATATTGTAAGTTGAATTTCTCAATAAATGGTTACAAAACATAATTATCAAAATATTCTTGGAAAAAATCTAGACTTTAAAATTGTACACTCTATATGACATCAACATTGAATTTCTCAAAAAGTGGATACAAAACTTAATAACAAAAAAGCTTAGAAAAGAATCCAAACTTCAAAATTGTGCACGCTAAACATGATATCGACATGGAATTTCCTAAAAAGTGGTCACAAAACTTAATAACAAAATAAGCTTGCTAATGATATAGAACTCAAAATTGTACACTGAACAATATATTATATGTAGAATTTCTTAAAAATAACTTAAGAAAAGAATTTCTTACAGCAGAATAATATTGAAAAAATCTAATTTTTTTAAATTGTACACTCTTGACATTGAATCTAAAAAAAAGTGGTTGCAAAACTTTGGTTGTTAAACTTATTGACAAAATAAGCTTAGAAGGAATAATCAAAACTATAAATTTGTACATTGCAAATTGTACGTTGAATGTCAAAAATGCAATTACAAAAGGTTGGTTTTAATAACGCAATAACAGCATACAATATGAATCCAAAAATTTGAGGAGACTTAAGTGAGGGGTCGTGCATTTAAAATTAAATTACATAAAAGATTTTACCAAATTCTTAATGTTTGGTGACTTGAACGGCCGTCTCAAGCCAACCAGTCCTTCCAAGCATTCCAGAACACTCTCTTGTTCGGCCGAATAATTTAGATTGAAACATAGGCACGAACCAACAAGCACTGAGACAGTTTCTGTGAAATTGGCCGCAGATATCTTAACCCCATTGACGAAGACATTGAGCTCCGGACTTGTCGGGATTCCATCAATGAATGTCGATTCCTGAAAATGATGTATACTTAGACACATATGTAAAAGCATATATGCATGTATATATAGAAAAATTTGAATAAATGTACAAGATGTATTTTTATAATAATAACTGAGGTTTATCACGGGATTTGTGTCTATGTACGGGATTTACCTGTCGGGCTCCAGGATTCATTTTTAATAGGTACCAATGTTCAAGGCATAAAATAGCATTTAAGATCAGCTGCAAAATTTTGTTATTATGACAAAGGTTATTGCAATTATTTTGTAGCGTTTTTCATGAAAAAGCGGAGTTAATGGAATAATTAAGCAGAATGAAGATCTACATGTATGTCAAATCACTGAAATGTAATCTTGAAGTCTAATTATATACCTGTGTAAAACGTATAGCGTCCTTAAAATGAAGACATGGCTATGGAACATATTATTTTGTAACTGTCTGAAAATTGAAATCTATCCGATCATGTAACCCTAGGTTTAAGTGCTTCGTATGATATATGAGAATCGATTGATGCATTGCAGTATGACTACTATTACTGGCTGCAAATTCCACTAGGTCTATAAAATGAATAACTGAAACAAATAATAGGCTATGTAGGCAATAGTGATCACGGTCAACCGCGGTTAGCGATCGGTTGCAGTTAATAAAAATCCCTCGGTTACGATTAAGGCCTCAGCCACACTGCGAGCTTTTCCAAGCTTTTCCGAGCAAAGCGTTTTGGAGATTTTATGAAGTCATCATTGTACATGTAGCTGTTGTAGGTGGCCACACTGCGAGCAAAGCAAACCAGAGTGATTATAGCTTGCGGACATACGTTTGCTCGAGACGCTCGCGTTTGCCTTGCTTTCAGTGTGGCTGAGACCAAAAGGTGTCACAGCTACGATCGGTTACGGCTAAAGCGTTTACCATCTACGGTTCATCACGGTTGCGTTATTGCGATTCGCAATCACCTCATCAGCTGCTATAGTATACTATAATTTGATTCGAGAGACAGATTAATAAAATAACTATTGTATATTGTGTTATCATACTGATCAGCGCATCGTAAAGCGTATGAGAATCTCTCATTGTCATTCCTTATCAATAGGCTTATCACTTCTTTTGTTACACCATGTAGACCATATCATAGAAGTAACAAAGTGCATAGCAAACTGCAAACTGCATGCAATATAAATGTATCGT
Source organism: Prostheceraeus crozeri (assembly GCA_907163375.1). Lineage (NCBI taxonomy): Eukaryota > Metazoa > Platyhelminthes > Polycladida > Euryleptidae > Prostheceraeus > Prostheceraeus crozeri. Next base: position 89,528 of record CAJQUW010011309.1, on the reverse strand, counting down.
AATCATCCGTACTATCTTATATCGCGATTTACATGAGCCGTCTCCAGAATGTATGAAAGGCCTGTAAGAAAAAGATAGCTTAATCGTATACCATAGGGCAATAGAGTAGATCCCCATATGATAGTAGCCTTGTTGCCTTCAGCTGGATGTGTGGATGATAAGCTGTATCTATGTTACTCGACAATTGATCTGATGCTATGTTTGAATAGTTTTGATTTTGGGCAAGCCTCATAACATGCCCAGGCTTACTTGCTGCCGTCAGTGACTGTTGCTCCCCTCAGTGGGTGTTGACGATTAGCAATGCCTCTATGAGAAGAGTCCGGAACTTCAGGATTACTCATTTTGTAATCACTTCTGTATGTGAATCACTATGAAATTTGCTCCCCTTACTGCCGCTGATGTGGAACGATCATTTTCGCACTTGAATCATATTCATAGTGAAACACGTCAGTCTTCATCTTTTGAAAATCTGTCAAACCTTCTCATTATCTCTCAGCTACACAATAATTGTGACAAAAATATTTTAAATTATATCTCAATTATACATTCAATTGACAGTTGTTGATCAAATCCTTAAAGTACACTTTTTGCCCAATGCTGAAAAATGCACTTGGATTAATATGCAGCTTCACGATCAGTGACAAAACCCCTGACAAAGCCTTCGAATCTGAAATTAGCGGACAAAATGAGGATATTTGAATAAATGTGCATGTGGATATGTAAACTTACCAGCATCCGTACAAGACATTATTTTAATTTGTCTGTACGCCTTGAAATTGCCAATGCTGCCTTCCAGACTTTCTCCCAACCGTACAAGAATGCTTTCCATAGGACCATGTGTCTGCATAAAGAGGTATTTGATAACAAGACTTCTTCATTTTTGCGTATGTTTTAACCATGCTCGTAGCGTTGCAAAGTGACTGAAATGAAATAGATTGGATTGATAAGACTCATTGGATGTATAAGTGCGAATTCTTAAAGTACTTAAGTTAATTTCCGAATGGCTGATTTTGTAAAGATGGCAAAAATGAATAAATTACAATCTATTGAATTTAAATCGTTTAAAAAGCGTTGTTGATCAACGGCGATTTAATTACACAATATATAGGGCCATACAAAATAACATACTTATCGTTTTCAACGGGTTCCCTCAAAATGGTTGATAACAGTCAGATCCCGTTATTTCATGCAACAAAATAACATGTAACTATAAAATAAAACTTCAACATGGTAACAATTCTTTGCTAGGTAAAAGTACTCGGTAATTTGCAATCATGATTCATGATAATTCTCACTTTTTCAGGCTCACGTGTACCCTCTAATCCTATCAAAAAATTGGATTAAGTTTACCATGTGCTAATTGCTAATGAATTAGACAATTTTCTTTCTCAATTTCTCAATTTAATTTTTTTTTATTCTTAATTCTTGAATTTTCTTTTCATAAATTGGAAAATGTTGGAATATCTGTCTCTCACGTGGATGCGATTAATGAAGCGCAACTTCTTTCCTACGCAGCTAGGTGACATGATTAATTATTCTTTCACAAAAATATATTAATCGGTTATATTAATGTAAAGCTAGCAGAAGTACGAGTATATTAAGCGGGTCTTCTTTGTATATTCACCCCAAATACAAACGTCTCTGTAGCGGCTATTTAACTGAACTGATTGCCACGAAATTTAAGGCACAGGTAAGTGGCGTATTATTCGTACGTTATTCGGTTATTATTCATGTTTATCCAAACATGTACGAGTCCAACATTGAGCGATGAGTTCCAAATTGCTTTCGATTGCGACGCTTTGCCTGATTCCACAATAATTCTACCGGTTGTGTAGGAGAAACAATGTCACGTGACTCACCTTAGCGACTGACAAATGTGCACACACCTTATCGAACATTGGGAACGCATATACTCAGATAATGCGCTCACTTATACCTGTACTTCAAATTTCGTGGCAATTGTCTCAGTTAAACAGCTTCTACAGACGTACACGTATATATTTGGGGATGCATCAACAAAGATCATATTATTAAGCAACGATTTGAAGCGTGTGTCATATTGGATATCTTCGATGACATTTGGTGGGGGATAGCATTTGTTGATTGATTTAAATTTTTAGAAGATAGATGAGATAAAATCAGACAATAAAGTTATTGACGAATTCTAGCATGAAACAGACGGTATAAGATAGACTAAAGAAGACGGGTACTGCGCCGAAGGTCCTGTCTGGCTTTACGCTTCCTCAATTTTGATCTGCAACCTATTCTTCTGAATCATATTTCATGGAAGGCTGACTTTCCTTTCCTCAATGACTGCAATCCCTTGTAGACTGCACGCAACAAAGGAACTTTTGGTACTGCTATTCTTCCCCCCACATTTTCAAATTTTTCCAAATTCATCAAATTTCATCAAGTCAGATTGGATTTAGAATAGACTTGATCTGCTCACTGAGTGACACTAGCACAGCACCACTCACAAGTCTTACTTGAAGTCTAAGATGAAGGATTGGTCCCCTGGATGCTCGCAGCTAGAATACAAGATACAGCTGTGAAATATTGATCACGAACTTCGTGTTATTGCTGTCTACAGTGAGCAACAAAGCAAATGCTGTGAATTTTCTACAAGCCAGAGGAATTTCAGACACTCATAGCGTCAGTGCGACGGTAGTGAGACTGCTCTTGCGAGCGCTGTTAACAACAAAAATGTGGGGGAAAGAGAATAGAAGTACCGAACTTTTTCACATGATATTCAGGATGACAAACAAAATAGTGAAAATACACATGCCTCATCGTGAAATTTCATGACTAAATTTATCTTTCTAGTTTGATTCACTTAGAAATCAGTCTATGCTAGCAGACTGCATTATGTAAAAAATGCCTTGACCGTGCATTATGAAAGGTAAGAATCTGGGACTATGCCAAGTGTTAATAGAAAAACACAAAAATACAAAAGGAGTATACTCCCTGATCATATTGACCAGTGGTCAAAGAAATACGTATCGTAGTTTTTTGTATTTTTGTATTTTTCTAATAAGCACTTGGGCTATTCCCAAATCTTCTTACCTAACAGACTGCGATGACTAAAATTATACTTCCATTGCTATGAGGACACAAATGTATAAAAAATAGTTTGGCTATATCACTAATTGCGTCTTACTTTACTTGCCGAGTAACTGAACAGCTCGAAATTGGCCTAGCTGCCTCTCTTGGTTTTCTCTCAGTCTGCCCCTGCGCTTTGTCTCTTCTCCTTCAATCGCACTCACGTCCACAATTAAGATGCAGCTAAAACTGATGCTTGAGAAAGACTTTAAACCAGTTGACTTGCGTGTAAGACAATACCACGAAGGTCATTCTTCCTTAACACCTTTTTCGCTTACTGCAGCGATAATTTATTGCAAGGTCAGTATTCAGAAGCGATACGTGTCTGCAAGGACTGGGTATCTGTTTACTTTTGATTTATAATGACATCCTCCTTCGGCATCAGCGCACATGCAGGTCACTGTCCAATTTCCGATGAGCTAGTGAGTAACTTGTTGCCAGAAACATGCACTATCGAATGAAACAGCTGACTTGAACAATCAGCATCACTTAAAACTCTACCTAACTGATGATTTGAAATGTATGGCTACGCAAGGATAGTGCACAATTCATGATCAGAGCGACCAAGATCGCATCCGAGGATCCACAATTGGCGATCTGTAATTTTTAGCCGCTTACACAGCATAATCCTGACATTTTACTCGATCAACTAATGAGACAAAAACAACCTCTTCCCTTCCTCCATATATATGCACTAGATCACGTGTGCAGAATGGATGGGAGTAGGTCATTGATAGTGTTGTATAAACTATGGATCTGATTTCTTGCTGAAACATCTACCTACCTTCCAATTGTAGATGTTCAGCCAAATGTATCAATAAACTATGTGCATTCCGCAATTCTGTACAGGACAGACAACCATTATAAGCTTTGATCCTCCCTTGAAAGTGTTATGCTTTTCTAACATCAGTGAAATGATTTAATATATAAACAAATATACCATGTGATGAGATTATACAAGATATTCTGTTATAAGGCAAATTAAATATCCATTAAATTATCTTTAATCACATTTATGTACCCAGCTGATATATTTTTCCAATAAGTCTACAATGGGATGACACTGAATAAAAAATGACATTTTCGCACATATTTGAGGTAGTGCCTTCTATTACGTGAGAAAACCAGCGAAAATAGATTTTCGCACATACTTTTTAGCCTTTTATACACCTTAGAATTTACAGTGTACGTCATCTGGGGATCAATGAAGCGAAGGAATTTTAGGATTATAAGAAACCTGTCTCGAGATAAAGGTAGACGAATCAATAAAAACTGGTATACACATAAGATATTCCGATGACCAGTAACTTCTCATGTCGGGTTTCCTTATTATTCCCATCAAGAACACTTGAGCTAGAAATCCACGAAGTTCAACGATGTTGATGTCTTTACATTTTACACAGAATATATTAGCGGCTTCGATTTGATTTCGCCCACGTAGTGTCTCAAGATGTTGATGAGCACGCTTGTTTGTCCATTCACAAATCGATGATAAAAGATTTTCACTCAAAAATAGATTTGCACAGTCCATCAGATGAAAGGTGATCGAAGTCAGCGGCAATTTGCTGTTTCCATGTTAAATGAATGTTGAGCCAAATCATCTACCTCTGAATTGTATTAGGAACATGGTTCTCAAAGCTCCAACCGTCTGTGTGTGGCTAGCTCCAACCATCAAAATGTTCAAGGTCATTCGCTGCATCATACGAGTCACTATCGGTTTCCGAAGATACATGATCATCACTTTCAATACCAAAGGCGTTAGATAAATCAGACATGTCATCGTCTGATATGTCAGAGTGATCATCAAGATCAACATTATTACGCATGTTGTTGAAGCCTTGTAGATTACTAATGGCGATATCTTTTGCACGACGAGTTGGCCTGGAGTCAGACAATTCTTCAATAGTGAAAGTGAGAAATCTTTCACCCAGTTTAACGGAAATGCGTCATTACAATCGAGCTTTGTTATTCATTTACACTTCACAGATGCAGACATGCCATGCTCAATAATGATTGGTCGACAAATTTCGTACACGTCATTGACAGACTGAATCAGTGGTAATGAGCTAAGAATAACATAGTATTAATGAAATCATCGACAAACTCACGAAAATAACCGTATTAGCACCAATATTGAGGCCCGAGTATACTCGTGATATTGCATAGCGCATCACGAGTATACTCGTTTTAGACGCGAAGGGGTTCCGAGATATACAAAACCCATATCGCCCCAAGCAGGGGCCATGCCTATTACAATTTTCACAAAATCGTTTCTTATTTTCTCTAATGAATCATGGGCTAGAGATCGAGTCTTTTCTGGAGATCATTTTTGGAGACTTGGCTGATATGCTCTTCTTGCCCTGTGAGTTGTTCCGGGACGAAAGGATTTACTTTTGTAAAAGATAAGTCTGAAACAATTTTTGGTCTGAAATATCCTATGTGTCCATATTAGTCCCGCGCTTGATCCCCCACTTCAACTTCAGCGAATGCTTGCAGCTCTGCATGATGCAATGTCACCATTGCATAAAGAATTTAGTGAGTGAAACCCAGTGTTCAAAACAAGTGTTTATCGTCGAGCACCATGCAGCCGCGTAGGCATTTTTCTGAGTATGTATAAGCGATATGATGAAGAAGTGAAGGGACCAGAAAAAGGCGCTTGTAGGCCATGCTTTTTTTCCTCGACCTACCTTTACCTAATGAACAGGAATTTCATATTTCATATTGCGAACAAGGATCAGCTTCTCATTAATTCGATCGATGGAGATGTGTTTGCGAGGACATCGTGCATACAAAGACTGTCCAAATAATCATGAGATCCACCATCTGTCATCGCGAATGGTGAACTCGGTGACGGGCATGAGAACGTAGCCCACTCTTGTGAACTTGCTTCCCTTTTTTATTTGTATACACCAATTTTGTATCTGTGACTTCGACATAATTTTGCATGACTTTGTTTCTACTTAAACGTTTTACAATGAAATATACGTTTCCAAAAAAAATTTCATATTGTCTAGATCAAAGAGGTTTAATATATAGGGAATAATATAGGGTTTAATATATAGGGCTCCATATAAACAAGTAGTGTTAAATATCTTTGGTTTAGATAAATTCTTAATTCCTAAATCTATGTCCACAATATGCTTCTATCAGGCTCCTATTCAGTGAATCTCAGAATTTTTGAAGTTCATTGGCAGAGTAAAGAATTTTTATACTCCCAACTCTCCTACATTTCGGTTTAATTGGATGGATTTTGTCAACTCAACATTTCATGCAATGACTACATTTTTTGTAATAACTTAATGTCCATCTCCATGCCCATTGTGCGATGGGAATATATTATTCCACCCTAAGAGAAGAACCACAGAGTAAGCATATAGGTACAGTAGCAACCATAGAGTACCATAGAGTAGCACCATCCCTACTCTATGGTAGCAACTCAGCAAATCCATTTTGTGTACAGTCTCGATTATATTTAGTGAACTCGAATGACATCCATCAGCACATGCGAGATGTGCAAATTTTTACACTTTTGGAGAAATTTTGGATTTGACAATCGTGATAACAAAACAGAAGGAATAGCATTCTACAAATCCTGTGTAGAGAGGTAGCACAGTTTGCTAAATTAGCAAACCGATAGGGTACTATCACTTTAATACATATAGCCCTATAAATAAAAGCACATTCTTGAGCGTGATAATCTTACAATTATATGATTGGCACTTTGCATAGAATAGAGAATAAGTATGAATTAAAAGTAGATCAATAATGGGAAATCCTTAGAAATGATATATTGAGAAAAATACTAATCATGTGCAAAATTATCAAAGTTTGTTATAATGTACTAAAGTAGGATAATGAACTACATTCCGTACTCGCAGTTAAACAATTCTAGGAAAAGTTGGCTTGCAATGATATTCATTCTGGCTACCTTTACGTAATAGTTTCTCGTGAAATTGTTATTTTCTATTAAATGTCCTATGTCAATTAGATGCTTGAAGTAGTTGGCATATGAGACCCGCTGCAAAGGTGTTATCACAAAAAATTCCAGGGTATGAAAGGTTGCCTTCTAAGCTGTGGTCTCAAATCTTTAAGCGGCATTTGGAACTTGACTTTCTCGGATGTGGAATCTATGACGGAGTTGACAGGATTTGCGAAGTGTCGTCTACTGAGTTTTTCGTTTAGACATGGTTAATTACTGTACTCACTTTTTTTCCCGAATGCATTGGAATACTTTGTGGTTCTAGTTAAAATCTGAAAAAAATCACAACCCCCTATTAACCCTTTCGGCTATCACAAAATCTGTAAGTGACGCAACAAAATTCTTAGTGCTCCACTGCTTAAGATGGCTTCAAGAAAACCCTGGTAGTGAGGTGCCTTAACGGTGCGTACGTTATCGTTTAAATCTGTAAAGATTAATGACCAATATAAAAACCGTCACAGGGCCATAATTTTTGTCTTGTCCAGAGGGCAGGATGGATTTTCATGGAAATATACAACTGCATTAATTTTTGGACATTTGCCATCGATTTAGAGGTTTTCAATGAATAGAAGTGGGCAACAAAGTCGCATAAAATCTCGTTCACCTGGCTGGTTACAAACAACAAGTAAAGTCAGAATGAAAAATTGATAAAGTACAAGCATAGCCATAGCGCCCAACAGATTCACTCAATTAACGCAACCAACATCACAAACTAATGTTAATGATCCCAAAGGATGCGCAATTCAGTCCCCATTCTCCTGCATGCCCTGCAACGGACACAGCAGGCTCTCAAAGTTGACCTAATTTCACCTATTTTCCCTTTGGTATCGCGGCTATTACACAGGCTGAGCAGCTATACTGATTGCCTGTTAAAGAAGCGAAGAAATTATTCATAATATTTAACATAGATAATTGAGTATTTGCCATATTGAATGCTTTGGAGTTGGTTATAGCAAAGAAATAGATTTGCTTCGCTTATTAAGAAGTAACTGATTTTCTCAAAAACTGAGGAATTGAAACAAGACCAAGTCAGGCGAATCAGAACAAGGGAACAAGGTGTGATGCATTCTGATGGTGTAGTATCCTCAGATCGGTAAATCAGTAAATTCCATTAGAGGTTTCAATTAAAATCCGTTAAGTATCAGTATTCATATATTCTAAGATATCAATTATAGGTCATCAGTAAGTAAAGTACAACCGTCAGATTACTGTACAGACATAAGAGAAACTGACATTCTAAACATTCAAGATAAATTTTAAAGATCACCTGGTGACAACAGCTGGTTACCGGCACTTATGAAAAACTCATATATTTAAACAAGCACTACTGCATTAAATAAAGTGGACGTTTAAATATGTACAAAATACCTAGTAATGCAGTCACTACATTTTTCCCCCGTTATAACGAAGGTTCTATTTTCCTATTTACACATTAAATTCCAAAACTTATCACATGGCTACAATTATGTGCCAAACACTATGTACAGATAATTTACTTCATAAAAAATGAATCCATATATGAAAAATTAAGTCATATTTACAAATTTTGAAATACTCTTACTATTCATATTTACACATTCACGTAAAAGTACATTTCATCTATTTACCACTACTTAGGAACTTGTTCCTGATCAAAATTGTTCATAAAACTTAAGTCACATAGTCCTGTAAATATGAAGGACGTCTAGTATGTCGGGATGATCGTCTAAAACTTGACTGACTCTCCTCGACAGAAGGTTCATTCACAGTGTCACTTGTTTCACTTGGTAGCATTTCACCTGTTCTATTTGAGACTTTGGCACTTTCTCGTGGTAAGGAAAAGTAATACCTATCATCGTCTATTTCAGAAGCATGACCACGTCTTCAAATGTTACGCGTGTTCAAGCAGAAACCATTGTCCAACTTAAAAATGTAATGAACAACTTGTCCAACCAGTTTCCTTTCTTGTCCCTTCTTCGTAATAATCACATCTCCGATCTTGAACTTATTTGAGTAGGAAGGCTTACGTCTCTCGTTGGCATAAGTCGCTCTGCGTTCACTTTGAGAGGAAATAGTGTCACTCACGCTAGAATAATCACAAGTCGTCAAGTCATTAGAATAATCACTGCCAGATAACATTGTTTTGATAACTTAGTTTTGAAAATTAACATAGGATCAGATGGTGCTCTTGCAGTCGTTGAATGCACAGTACAATTATAGTTTAACACATAATTATCAAGAGTCTTTCGCAATTCATGAACATTTGATAATTCAGTTGCTTCAATCAACTTCTTAAGGTTACAGTTCACGCGTTCAACCACACCATTACTTCGGGGATTAAAAACTGAAGACCGACGATGTAACATTCCCCTTTTTCTTAAAAATCAGTGAATTCATAGGAGATGAACTGAGGACCGTTATCAGACGTAATTACCGTACAATGTCCAAAAATTGAAAAAATATGACTGAGAAAATCTATAATCTTTGATCTTGTAATTGACGTACATACATGAGTTGTTAAAAATTTCGAATAATAATCTATCAACACAATAATGTAGCATGCTCGATTATGATTGTCATAAACGGGACCCTTAATGTCAATAGCCAGTTGATGCCATGGCTTGTGTACAAAATTTGATATTTGAACCGGTGACTCACGCGGTAGCTCATGACAGCATTTACAATTTCTTAAAACAGTTTCTATGTATGCATTTACATTTGGCCACCAATAAAATTCACGGACACGTAGTTTACATTTTGTAATGCCCATGTGACCCTCGTGTGCAAATGAAATAACTTTTTCTCGAAGCGAACAAGGAACTACGTACTTGTCAGATTTCATAAGAGCATCATTTACCACAGATAATTCGTGGCGCAAATTCCAATAAGGTTTCACATCGTTGGATAAACTAGAAATTCGTGAAGGCCACCTCTGTACAACAACTTTCTTTACATTCTTAAGTTCTTCATCTTTATCTGTTTCGTTACACAACTCACTTAAAGTGATAGGACAATCGTTGTTCATACTTGGTGTTAAAGAAATAGCAAAAAGTTCTACAAAAGAGTCATTACATTTTTGCGGTACTCTCGAAAGGGCATCTGCCACGGTGTTTTCTCGACCGGGAATGTACTTAACATCAAAATTGTACTGAAGCAACTTTGTTGCCCACCTTATAACAAGGCAAGGAGCCGATCCACCCGAAACACCATCAAAAGTTGTTTTAGACATTGGTGGTCGGTCCTAACAGTAAAAGGGACGTCCGTACATATACTGATGTAATCTTTCGACTCCCCACAGCACAGCGAGAAATTCTTTCTCCGACACCGAATATGCTTTTTCACACTCAGATAATTTCCTACTGAGGAAATACACGGGTCGCTTAACACCAGATTTATCTCTCTGGGACAGAGAAGCTGAGATGCCATAACCGGATGCATCCGTATTCAAAAACGTAGGAATGTCCACGTTCGAATCGTAGAACGCTAAAGGAATACAGTTAGTCAGGCACTCTTTCAAATTATCAAATTCACACTGGTGCTTTTTCAGTCCACTCAAACTTCTCATTGTCGTTCAGTAAATCGTAAAGTGATGGAGAGATTCCGGCTGCATTTGGTATAAAATTCCGGTAAAAGTTAACAAGACCCATAAAAGAACGCACGGAGCTCTTATCATGCGGAACAAGAGCATTTTTGATTGCCTCAACTGTGGACGGCAAAGGAGAAACACCTTCAGAACTTAGAACCCTTCCTAAAAATTGAATAGAAGTTTGATTGTACTGGCACTTGCTTTCACTCAACGTTATGCCATGCTCTTTCAACTGTCGTAATGTCTTCTTCAAACAGCAATCATGTTCTTCTGACGTTCTACCAAAAATCAAAATGTCATCTAAATAGCTGGTCGTGTTTTTACAATCTCGCAAAATGTTCGAAATAACTTTCATATATGCCGACGGAGCATTTGCCAAACCGAAAGGCAATCGTGTGTAACGGCATTGTCCTACGTGTGATGTGAAAGCAGTCTTACTTACTTACGTTAGCCGTTATCATCCTTGCGGAAAATGGCCTCCCTTGTGATACGAATCCATTTCGCACGATCGTTCGCCGCCAGCCGCCAGTTCCTTGGGAGTTCGTCTCTCCATCTCTTCCTCTGCCCTTCACGGTTTCTTTTCCCTTCTCTTGGTATCCATACTGTCGTTCTATGGCTCCATCTGTTATCGGGTCGCCTGATGACATGACCAGCCCACTTCCATTTGAGATGTTTCGCTTCTATCACAACGTCCTTTAATCCTGTTCGTCTCCTTACTTCTTCGTTTCTAACCTTGTCTTTCAGAGTGACTCCAATCATCCTTCGTTCCATCGCTCGTTGTGTTGTTCTGAGTTTATTCTCTTCTGATCGTGTTAGAGACCAGGTTTGAGATCCGTATGTCAGGACAGGCAGAATTCACATATCGAACAAACGTTTTTTATTCTTCATCTCTATACCTCGTGATGTTAAGTAGGGCTTGAGTTTCCAAAAGGACTTCCACGCATTTTGTGTTCTTCTTAGGTTTTCTTGTTCTTGGCGGGCTTGAAAGGATATATTCTGTCCAAGGTAAACAAAATCGTCGACATAATCTATGACGTGTCCATTGATGCGGGTCAAACTCTTTTGGCCGTTTGTCAAAATTTTTGTTTTCTCGTTGTTTATCTTTAAACCGACCTTCTTTCCCTGCTTATTTAGCTCATCTACAATTATTTGCATGGAAGTCGCGTCATCCTAAAAAATGGCAATATCATCTGCAAATCTCAAGTTCATGAGACGTTCACCGTCGATGTTTATTCCTGCGTCTGTAGGGAAGTGACATGATCTGAATATGTCTTCTAATGTTGCCGTAAAGAGGACTGGGGATATGGGATCTCCTTGGCGAACGCCACGTTCAATGAGGAATTTCGGGCCTCTTGTTTCCAACTTTATGGAAGCTGTTGCATCACTATATATCTCATTTAAAATTCTCCAAATTTTCCCTCTTACTCCCTGCTTTCTCACTGCAGTTAGCATCGCTGTGTGGCTAACAGAGTCAAAAGCTTTTTCATAGTCGATTATAAGTAGATAGAGTCTTGTTATACTCTGTATACTTCTCAATCAGTTGATTTATCGAGTGTAGATGGTCAATTGTTGAGTAGCCTTTCCGGAAACCAGCTTGCTCTCTTGGTTGATTCCATTCTAAAGTCTGTTTAATCCGGCGTTGTAAAACTGGTAAAGACTTTGTACAGATGACTTAGAAGGCTTATTGGTCGGTAGTTCTTTATGTTCTTACTGCAGCCTTTTTTGTAAATCACTACTACATCTGCGTTTCTCCACTCATGGGGTATCTGGCCACAATTCAAAATTCGGTTAAAGAATTTTGTCAGCATCTCAATCAAGGTTTCCCCTCCAGCTTTTAACATTTCGCATATTATGTATTTCGTCTTCTCCTGGTGATCTATTATTCTTCATTTCCCTTATTGCTAGTTGTGCTTCACCTTTCAAAATTTCAGGTGTCGGATTTTCTTTCTCTTCTTCAATTTCTACATCTATTATCACATTTGCAAAATCGTTTTTGTAAAGCTCTCTATAGAAGTTGGTTATTTCTTCTAGTATTTCACGTCTATTTGTAACGTCATTTCCATTCTTTGAGATACATCTTATCATTTTTCTGCCTGGATTCATTAGCCCTTGTGCTTTTTTCAACGATTTGTTCCTCTTTATGACCTCTTTTATTAGCTTTTCGTTGAATTCAGAAATGTCTTGTTTGATCTTTTGTTTAGTCAATTTTCTGGTAATGGTAAACTCAACCTCTGCTTCGTTACTTTCTCTTCTTCTATTCCGCAGTTCCTCTCGTTTATTAATCAGATTGACAGTGCCGTCTGTTAACTTTTTTGTTTTCGACATTTTCTCAATTTTCAATGACTTTGTTGTTTCTTTTATAGCGCAGGTGAACTTCGAATATTCAACATTTAGGTCATCTGTATCTTCAATGTGTGGACTCTCAAATCTATTGGAGAGTTTCAATTGAAATTCTCTTCTCCTGTCCAGTATGAAGTTACCTGGAGTAGCGAGTTTCCTCATCTTTTTTCCTCTTTCTCTTTTCTCATTTATTTTCATTTTTGCTCTTAAAAGACGATGGTCAGAGTCGAAGTCGAATCGGTTAATAATTCCAACATCTAACACAAGATCGGGATCTCTACAGAGGATGAAGTCAATTTCATTTTTGGTTGTTCCATTGGGTGATTCCCAAGTCCATTTTCTATTTGGACTTTTTTAAACGAAGGAGTTGGTTATCTTCAAGTTATTCGCAGCAGAAAATTCATTCAGTCTTGCCCCTCGCATGTTTCTTCTGCCATAACCGTAGTTCCCGATGCATTGTTCGTTGTCCTGTTTTTCTCCAATTTTCGCGTTGAAATCGCCCATTACGATCAGCTTGCCACACCTATCATCGTCGATTACTGCCTGAATGTCGTCGTAGAAGCTCTCTACTTCTTCATCCTCGCTGTTGGAAGCAGGTGCATAAACTTGAATTAACTTTAAAGCTGTTCTTCTGTTTTTTCTTAGGATCATAACTGATATCCTATCAGACTTCGAATAGTAATCTACGATTTTGTCTCTCCACCTCCTGCTCACCCAGAATCCCGTACCTCTCGCGCCTCTTGATCCACTCCAGCGTAAAACATTACCTTCTTCGGTCTGCATCATTTCTTCTCCATTTCTCCTGGTTTCGCATAGGCCTAGAATATCTACATTAACATTCTAGGGATCTTTCAAGTTCGTGTAGTCGAAAATCTCCACTTGGTTGGTCTATTAACGATCGACAATTGTATGTCGCAACAGAGATGTTTGTCGTCTTATTTCCTTTGCAAGCTCTTCTAACACAGTGATTCTTAGCACCCTCTGTTCTGTCATCATTCCTGTTGCTGCTTTGAAAGGTGACTCCAGAACTGTTGGGTACTGAGGGCCTATTCGTTGTGCTTAAATTCATCATATGAAGGGGGTTGCCTTACTCGCCACGCTAAGCACTGCGGGTTGGCGAGGGTTGTGACTTTGGAGTAACCGTCTCCTAGATGGATTGTCTGTTAAGACTAACGAATTCCATCTATCCGTGTCAGTCAGGGTTGTTCTTGATATTATGATGCAATGACGATCCTTCTTTGGCTAACCTTGTAAGGTGGAATGGAATGCGTCTATTGCTTTGATTCCTTTGTCGCCTCAATTTTTGGAGAAGAGAATTCCTTACTTCCTTATTGAGGACACCATTGACCGTATGCACTTGCCATTTCGACAACCGAAAACTCGTCCGACGTCAACTTTCTTTACCAGTCGAGATGTAAAATGACTGCAGCCAGCTTGTAGCCAATAGGATATTCTTAGACTCGTGACGCTCATCCGCCTAAAAAACCTTGACCGTTGGCATTGCTGAGACCCATCCCCTACTTATAGGTGGAATTTTCCCGAAGGTCCACCAAGGACAGTTTTGTTCCTCCTAAAGAAAACTGCCCTACCCACACGCTCATACGCCCGAAGCCGGTGGCACTTGTGGGTACGGTTATCCCGCCGTGACTCGGTCCCAGTGCCTGCTTTGGCCACCATGTGGTGTTCACCCCCTTGTCGTGGTGAGGCAGCAGGATGGACTTCCCCTTTCATCGAGCATCCCGACCAGATGGCATTTCAGGACACCCTCCAGGGGTTAAGGGGGTTCAAGCAGTAAGATCACGCGAATCCTCCCTAATCTCAAGCTGATGATACGCGGCACGAAGATCCAGTTTCGAAAAGATACGTGCACCAGAAAGCTTAGCAAAAATCTTATCTGCCGTAGGTAGAGGATGCTGATCTACCATGATGAATTTGTTGATCTTTTTGTAATCAACACATAGGCGAATGTTGCCATCATTTTTCGGCACAACAACTATCGGAGACAAATACGGAGATAAATCAATCTCTTCAATAATATCATTTTTGAATAATTTGCCTATTTCCGATTCAATAGCAGGTTCTTAAGCGAACGGCACCCTTCTGGCTTTCTGAACAAGTGTATCAGGAGCATCTTTTTTTAATTGTATGTAAAAACTGTACCCCTCCAATTTCGGTAAAGCAGTAACCTGTGACGTACTTACATCGTATTGTCTAGCACTTTCTGTATTGGTACGCGAAATTGAACATGTAACCAATTTGTCAGGTTTTCCATACACGGCCATTTCAAGCCTGGAAATCGCACTCGCTCCAATAACAGACATGGTACCTACATCGCAAATGACAAAATCAACAAGAGCCTCTCGACCATTGAAACTGCACTGCACATTCAGTCAAAACTCCTATGCAGCACGAAATTTGACTTCTGTCGAAATTTCGGAACATTTCATCAGTAAATGGCAGGAGGTCACGTGAAAAATGCTTCCTGTAAATGTCAACAGGTAAAGTACTTATGTCTGATTCCGAATCAACCATGAATGAGTGAGAAAAATTCCTATTTGGCGCAGCACTTATATCAATCAAAACGTATGATTTGCTTACCAAATTTTGTGACAATACATCACTAGCAGACTGTAACTCATTCAGATGGATAGTAGAATTCCTCTTAGTACCAGTTGCATGAGCAGTACTAGTAGGACGGTTCTTTGCAGTACATACGGACGCAAAATGTCCACTCTTGCTACAAAAATTACATTTTGCATTTTTGGCAGGACAACGATCATCTGACGCTAAATGAGCAGACGATCCGCATCGGCAACAATTTTTCTGTAGACTTAGAAAAATTCGACTTAGGACTAGAAAAATTACAGTTTGGTTTCATTTTCTGGGAAACCGCAGCAGTACATAATGGTATTTGAGACGAACCCAATGAATTGCAAATTTTGACAATTCAGACAAAGTACGTGTAGTGGGTCGTCTGATACGTAATTCTGATGACATATTCTTAGGAATTGTACACAACAATTTTGAAATGAGTAACTTTTCACGCATGGAACTTGTACTAAAATTTTCATATAAGGCTTGTAAACGAGATGCATACTCGTCAAAAGTACCTGAGTACGAGATGTTAAAAAACCGCAGACGGTTCAGAAACTTGTCCTGGGTTGAGTATCGCTCATTCAAAAATGTAACAATAGCTGAGTAATCAGTCAAATCAGAAAAATGCGTAATTCCTGATTCAAAAATTGGAATATCCAAATTTGTCAACAGATATTCTACCTTACTTTCAGCTTCGACTTTAGAAATACGTAAAATCATCTCAAACTTTTTAAGCCATATTACAAAATCACATTAACGTGAAAACGGTTCAATTCTCTGCATCGGACCTGACATAATGCTAGTACTTGTAAGTAGCAATATCACAGAAATTACTCACCAAAAGTAATAATACTGAATGCAAAAATGACAAAAATTGTAATACTTATCAAACTGTCGTAAAAATGTAAAAAGATGCGCGTAGATTCGTAATATATCGTCGCCAAAATGTAGTATCCTCAGATCCGTAAATCAGTAAATTCCATTAGAGGTTTCAATTAAAATCCGGTAGGTATCAGTATTCATATATTCTAAGATATCAATTATAAGTCATCAATAAGTAATGTACAACCGTCAGATTACTGTACAGACATAAAAGAAACTGACATTCTAAACATTCAATATAAATTTTGAAGATCAACTGGTGACAACTGCTGGTTACCAGCATCTATGAAAAACTCATATATTTGAACAAGCACTACTGCATTAAATAAAGTGGACGTTTAAATATGTACAAAATACCTAGTAATGCATTCACTACAGATGCATTATTCTTGTTGTTGTTTAATATGAATGATATACTTGGTAATGGACGTAGAAGAATGCTTAAGACCGCCTCATCCAGTGTAATAGCCGGGAGACCTAAAATGTGCCGGATCAACGGGTGCACAAGCCACTCCCTTCTGTAGAGCCGGGAGACCTAAAATGTGCCGGATCAACGGGTGCACAAGCCACTCCCTTCTGTAGCTGTCGCATTTCTATCCTCTCATGGATCCTCGTTGAAAGCACACGGCTTCCAAGTTATGTATGAACACAATATTGGCATTGACTTAATTACAGGACTTGACGTCTTGGTCAATCCTGGCAATGATCCGCAGACACAATTCTTCTCCATGTTGGCAATCGTCTGCCAGTTCTTCCAGATATTTCACCCACTTGATTCCTGTAGCCAACCAGTCACTTGATTTACCGTCATGGTACCTGATGATGCTGGTCAGGTGCTTTGTTTCTTGATGAAGACGTCGCTTCCAGGTGATCCTCTGTCTGCCTCGTTTTCGTTGCCAGCCCGGCCGTTGTTGATGATACCATAGCAGCTGATGTGGAATTCTGCTGGAAGAGCGTGACCAAACCAAGTCAAGCGACGATGTTTCATAAATTCGGACACTGTGTCTTTAATGTTGAAGTGGGCGTAAAGGGAGGCACATGAAATGTGGTGTTCTGGACGAAATTTCCCCAATTTGAGAAATAGATATTCAAAGATCCCAAGAGGCTTTTCTTGAACTTGTGAGAGTCTCCAGCTTTCACAGCTGTATGTGAGAACTGATCTGATAGATGCTGTGAACACGCGGTCTTCTGTTTTCGGTGAGTGAGGGAATGGACCATACATTGGCGTTGAAACTTCTGAATACAGTTGCAGCTAAGCCAATGCGCCGATTTACTTTCGTTTCCTTTTGAAGTGACAGTGGAACCCAGGTAAACGAATTCATTGACATATTCAAGGCGTTCCTCAGCCAGAGTGATGGTGTCTGGCCTGCAATGAGCGTCAAGAATTTTGCTTTTTGCCGTATTTATATCAAGGCCGATCTCAGAAGAAATCAAGGCAAATTTGGCCACTTCATCAAGCAGGATTTCCATGGCGTCGCTGTTTTCTGCCAGGAGTGCAACATCGCCAGCGTATGTTGGATCGCAAACGGGCGATTTGGTGACCTGAAGGCTAAGACCGATGGGGGTTTCACGGCCCACGCACGATTTGATGGCCCAATGAAGGAGCCAGTCGATGGCTGCAGTGAAGAGTATGGGTGATGTCAGAGCACCCTGCCTTGCACCAGAATTCACAGGGAACTTAGATGACACTTGTCCTTTATATTATCTGACGAAAAGTACACAGCTGACCTACAGAACCTCTTCCAGGTCTAAATCCTGCTTGGCTTTCACGACAACGTTTCTTTCTATCTGGTCTAATGCGTCTAACAATTGTGTTCTCCAATATTTTAGATACTATCAGTGCTCTGATTTCAGTCCGAATTCGGCGAATCTGAGACATCAGGCCCAAAAATCTGTATGAATAATGCTTGAAAATTTTCAGTCAAATAAATGTTATTATATTGTAATTTAGTGCTGATATACTTCAGTTATTCATACCAAGTAGACGGCGACTTCTCTTTATGTTACTTTATCTCTGAAAATTGCAAAATTAATAGCCTTGCATGAATTGGTGTATCTGGATTCTTGATTACAAAGGCATTCTTTTTCCATATTTATTCTACAGTGATGATCATAAAAAGTGGACCTCCTAAATTTTGACTGACTTTAATAAAGTTTTGTAGATTACCGGTACAAATTCGGCAGACTAATAAAATCAAGGTTGAAATATTATTTTCTATGTTGTTATGGCTCTTAAAAGGGTCAGTGGTAGGTTCACAGGTGTTCCCCAATATTTCGCAACCTCACCAGAAAAGCCTCATTAATTTTCCCAACAATTATCGAATCCGGAACGACATGCTTTCGATCATGCTATTGATCGCAACTTTATCTAAGCTAACCCTCTCTTACCTAACAAAAGGTCGAGAAAGACCATTTCCAGGAAGAATTAATCGACTCACACCGAGCTTCAGTTAATGTGACTGTCAAAGTTTTTACATATCGTGGTACAAATAAGCAATCTTTTACCTCCTTGGTTCAGGCAATGTCACATGATCAGGAATGGCATCACCTGACCTCATCCACATTCTCAAACGGCTATCGCGACCTCGGAGACATGCAGACGCTTCATCAGTCCAAACAACTCGATTCCATTGAGAAAGCCAGTGGCAATGCTATATCGCCCACTTCAGCCTCAAGCTCTTTTGATTGGCGGTCAATTTGATCCCTGATAGTCTCTTACGGCTTATGAAGTGCTCACTTTTCAGACGATGTGTCACCGATAAGGCAATACCTGACGGTTTCGGATATGAGCTCTTCAACTGGTCGGAGACAAAGTGGGATTGTTTCTTACCAAGCGAAAAATGATCCGAGCTGTTGGAATGCTTAATTTCTTTCCTATCCAAGCGAATCCAACTTTTCTAGGATGGGAGAAAAAAAATTAAATTTCCACCTTTGACGGTGGTCTTTGGGAAAGCTACTTTTCGGCTAACTAGCCGATCGGACTGTCCTTCTGACAAAAGAGTAAAAACTTTGTCCTTCAAAAACTCTTCCACAAGCTTCGAATCGGTCATCATGGCATATGATGAATTCAAAACCGAATGGAAACTTCGTTTGCAACTAATCTGGGTCATCCAACAATTTGATTTGAATTTGTGAATTTGCAGAGCAGACGTCTAGACAACCTAGGTATTGAAAGAGTGAAAATGACCTGGTTACCGCCAAAAGATTAAGCAACATTTCAACAACATTCAGTAAATTATGCAATAACTTTAGAGCATCATAACTTCTCTAAAAGCACCCGATTTTGACGAGTAGTACATCAAAAGAATGCTAAGAGAAAGCCCTTTCACATCGTGTTTGATTAATTATCATGCTCACATGCTTCCATATTGAAAATTTGAGATTTTTGAAAGTGATGATTTTCACATTTTGACCTCTGTCCACTTGAAACAATGACGGATACAAATGTATGATGGATCATCAAAATGCTGAGAACATAAGCTCTCACTTGGTGTATGACCTGTCAATGTAACATGAAATTGAAAATCAGGAGAATCGATTGAAGTTTGACACAATTTAGGTGGTCCATTTTTCGTGATCAACTCTGCGTAACTGAATTATTATATTTATCTCCAAATTCTGTTTCAGACTGTAGGATGTTTTGCATGGACGTCAAAGGTCAGTTAAAACGTTTAAAAGTTCACAAGTTACGCTGTATGCTACGAAAGATTTGAACGCTATTGAAGTGATACTGTCCTGCGCTGCAATCTACACTCATTCATAAGCATTCTATTTTTTAGTTTCGTATAAGTGCATGACACATTTTAACTATGTATTGCGGATACTAAGAGTGCATTATGCCGAAACCAAAATCGCGATGGTATGACGAGTGATTGAAATTGAAGGACGTGTACGGGGATCTGATGAAAGATTAGTGCCCCTCTGTTGTTCCTGCAGAGTAATTGTCAAATTTAAGGTTGGAAGTGAAAGTTCTTCAATCAAGTACTTCGAAGGACACGGCCAACGACCATGTTGCCTCATACTAGACGAAAATCCAAAACGCTGGAAAGTTTTAAGTGTTAACAAAATTGGTCTGCGCTATTCTAGCATTACCTCGTGGAGAAGCGGATGTCGAGCGCGTTTTCATTAAGCTCCGACGTCGTACAGCGTCAAAGCCTGAACTCCGAAACGATAGCTGCTTTGGTCGTTTCCAGATCATGTCTGAGAGTGAAGTGTTGGACATCAACACTCCGATTACTCGTCAGTTTCTTCAGCTTGCGGAATCAGCGCATGCAAAAGCAAAATTGAAGGCGGAAGAGAGGAAGCAAGATGAGGGAAAGAAAAGAAGAGATGCACTAGAAAAGGAATTGATGATTGAAATTGAAAAAGACAAGAAGTGTGCAGCCCTATCAAAGCTACATGATGAAGAGACGTGTATCGAGAAAGAGTTGGAGATGAAATTGCGAGAGCGATGACGTGCCCGGAAGTTGCTGGCAGAATTAACGGCATCGGCGGCGAAGGCTGATGACGTCGAACGTCTTCAAAAGGAAAAAAATCTCTGCTGAAAAAGCGAAGTAGAGAGAGTGACAAAGTTGTCCAGGGCGTTTTGAAGCGCTTCGCTGTGGACACTTTAACTTTAGACTGCAATGTTACCCTGGAACCGACTATGCTACTGTCTTCCATGGACATAGCTTTTCAATTATCTCTATTGGCCATCTTTTTCAAGGAAAGGGGATTGGAAGGCAAAAATTTCTCTCCATTGTCGACGCCATGAGCGCCATCAACTTTTTCATACTCTGGGAATCAGTTTGGTGTGTGGATCACCAAAATCTGACCACTGACGGCTGAGAACGAGGTCAAAATGTGAGTTGGTGATAATTACTAACTTCAATCATTGTCATTAGCACGCGCATTGGCTACAGTATTGATTGATTTACACGAAGTTCGAGAACATAAGCACTTAGGAAATTAAACATATTATTCCAGATAGAATCGGCTCTACGTAGCGAAAATTAGCAATTCGGAATGCGTTTTAATCGCCACATCATGCTGAACTCAGAAATGTTCTCAGTTTGAGATGATGTTAAAGATGATTGGTAGGTCAAAAAACAAAATCGCGTGATTTACTCGCGGCAAAATGCAAACGCGCGACGTGCGTGAAAGGCTCCAGGCTGTAATGTTGAGCTAACACCGCACGACTTCCGCACTGCAAAAAGTCACATGGAGACTGCCCTTCGGGCCCCAAACCCCTGTTCGGCGATCATTCAATTATCGATTTTTTGGTGACGTCATTGGTGGCAACGTGGAAGCTGTGTCTCTCTTTGGTTATTATTATCTTCCCTTACTTTCCATTGCTTAGCCTACAATTACTGATGAAAATTTTCCGGAAAATATTGGGAAAATTTTGACAATTTTGATTTTCTGTGATAGGTCCTATCATGTGTGCGCTTGCTACCACAGCCGAGGCAGCTACACAACAATGGAATTGGTCTAATAGTCTTGATTTCATCATTATTCCGATTAAAGCGATCGTGAAAAATGAAAAATTTTGAATTTTGTGGTATAATTTGTGCGCGGCCTACCGTACCACAGCCGAGGCAGCTACATAACAATAGAATTGGTCTAGCTCTTGATTTCATCATTATTTCGATTATAACGATCGTGGCAATGCGAATTCCGTCCGCGGATTTTTGATCATTGCTTTGCCGCCAGTGGCTTTTTAATCTTGCTTTTTAATGGGGGCATATTTTCATGCAATGAGAAAAATCTACAGAAAAATAAATCATGCACTTTATTTTGGAGCTTGCTTATAGCTTTAAAGATAAGCTGCATTATGCAGCGTTAATTGTAATGACGCAAATTTTCCGTGTGTGAACATGTGAAGTATGATAGAACACAGTCCACGCAGCATTATACATGAACAACCATATTGGAGGATATAAAGACTGTAAACTCGTGATATATTCGGAAACTGAAGATATCTGTGATGAGCAAAAGAATATCTATGATGGCGTCTATCTTCTGGCGTATGGAAATTGTACGATATCTTCGTTGAGGACAAACTACGCATCTTGCATTTCTGTTTCAGATGGTTCCAAATCGATTTCAGATCGATCATAATCTGAAGTCAATATAATGTCTGAAATTCATTTGGAAAGATCTGAAATAGACATGGAATAGGTGCAGTCGGTTCCAAAAATTAACATGCAAGGATAGGGAAGTTTTCGGTCTATTAGCCTACATAGTCTTTTCAAACGACTATAATAAGTCTCCAAAACATTGATTTAAGGAAAAAACATCAATCATCGAAAAAAATTTCAAAATTTTCTCAAATCTCATCACTACCTACAATGTCTGCTGGAGACACCGATCAATCTCGGTCGTTTGATGATGCAAAGCGGCTATTTGTGTCTCAAATTAGCAAACTGTCCAGAAGACAACTGGCAGAAGCTCTCAAAGATGCGATTAGATTCGCTGATGAAAATGACAAACTACAGACGGTCTTCGACCCCAGACCTTAAAGACGACAGTGGCATATGCTGTTCGAATCCTGAAACACAAGAGATAATGGACGAACAAAACCCGAAACTTTCCCCTTTGAAAAATGATATGGAGCGCGCTATGATAAAACGTCATTATACGTAGAGGTAGAATCATAGATTAGGTATATTAGGTAGGGTAGCAACTCAGCATCTATTAAATCCGCAATGTGCATGCAGTTTCGATTTCATTTAATGAACTTGACTTGAGACCCAGTACCACCTTTGAGATATGCAAATTTTTACACTTTTGGAGAAATGTGAACGAATTTGACTGATCATGATCGCAATACAGAAGGAAGAATAGAATTCCACAAATCCTCTATGTCATGACAACCTTGGAGTGGAAATATAGCTTGTTGAATTAGCAATTCGATGGGCTACCATTACTAAAAGCTCAGCTTTATTATCAGCTTTTTTTATCATATCACAAACTACCTGCCACTGAAAGAACAAAGCATCATAGTCATAGTAACTGATCATAATTAGCCTTAAAAGATGTAAATGGGTCCACATTACTATTCAGATTCAAGTGATAAAAAACAAACTGAGTGAATAATAAAATCATGCTGATGAAAATTGAACTAAAAACATGACATCTCAGCCAAGAAGCTCTCATAAGATCTCAACTTTTCCTTGAAGACTTGCATTATAATGCAGTTCATGAAATATCCTAGATCATCAGCTTAATTTCCGCTTAGTTAGGATGCTTTTTATCAAATATTCATTCCTTTTGATATCCTACTTGTTTCATACTACTTATATAGGAGAGTCATCTCGGTAGTATATAAATTGTCAAAATTTTGACTTTTTAAAAACTGCTCAAATAATTTTTTGGACCACAGGAACGTAATCTTCCTAATAAAGTGAATCTTTAACATAAAAATTTTTCACTGTATGCGGATACTTCTTGAGTCGACAGTTGACACTCTACATATGTATACTTACTCTATGGGAAGAATAGTTTAGCGGCCTTTTCGTTCAGGCTCCGACTACTCCTAACATGAAATCTCCCAATAAATTCAATGAGCGACAAGGTTCTAACTTCTCATCTGGCAATCCCATATCCACTAACCCCTTTGTTAGTAATGATGATGGTGCACAGCCTTTCCTCTAAGATCCTGACCCTTGTCATTTAAGATCCGGCTCAACTGCGTGACCCCCGTATTCACATCTTCTTGAAACTCCTCCCACCACTTCGAATCCGCAGACCTTCACCTCCCCATCCTCTGCCCTCAGCTTTGTCTCCTGCAGAAGGACGAAATCCATCCTCTTTCCTTCCAGCTCCGGTATCTGGAAGGTGATCACAGTTCCGCTGCATAGATCGCTAGACCCCATCTGCCTGAGCGCCCACAACTTCGACGGTCACCCCCCCTACTTCTCCCCTTCTGTCCTTTTCCTCCCGACTCTCCTTGCACGCCTACCTGTACCAGTCGGTGCGATTGGCCTGTTCCTTCGATCCAACCTCCGTACATATATTGTGCAGGATTTTGTTGCACGATATGCCCTCTCTTCCTAACCCTCTTGCGCCCATCGCACTTCCCAGGCTGAATCACCCCTCTTTCCCGGGACCTCACTACTCCCTGCCTGGTTTTTTGACATTCGCTTGTCAAAGGCACATTTGCAGAACAACGTTGGGTTTCACTCCCTTGTGTTTATTGATCAAAATAAAATAAAATAATTTAAAAATCATTAGAAAACGGCCGGCGCTTCGTGCCACTGACAATTCAATGGCCAATTCAGAACTGGCAGCATGATGCAGTGCGTTATATACAGCAATGAAACAGATGAATGCTATTAAAACTGTGGGATCTCATATTTTCGGTTAACGGCAGGTCCGCTTTTTTCGTAAGGTTCCGTAAGGAACGCCTTTTTCGTCCTTCGCGTGGGGGTCCACACCACGACGCGTGAAAGTCTGGAAGTTGTGGTGCTTCTGGTGGAGTTACTGCTGGGCCGGCTGTAGTTTGTCATTTGTATTTAGGCTTACTCCTGAGGAATAGCCACGAACCGCTGAAATATTGATGCCATGTGTTATAAATCCACAATGGATTTCATAAATCAGCAGAAGGTTTTTCCGGAATCAGGCCACAGTTGAACAAGTTGTTTAGCTGAGCCGGAAACAAACCCATAGTTGTTTCAGCTATAGTTATGAGCCAGAGCGCGAATGGATCAATGTTCATGGTACGTACATGTTTGCCATCTTCTACTCAGATCCTTTTCAGTGGTCATTCACTTTCAATGTGTTTTAGAGAGACTTCCGGTCCTTATCGAAAATGCGGACACCTTTAACACATTTGACGAAAAGCCTATCATGGGCGGAAGAGGTCCTCACCTTTGCTTATGTCCCGCTAATTCTGCCGTACATTTGCAGACAGCTCCCACGCTGCTTCACGAATGCTTCATGGGAGGGGGCAGCGACGAAATCAGGGGTTTGCACCGCAAAACGTTATCCACGATGGGAGATGTAATGGTAGCAGAAATGACCAGCTTGATTGATCGGCGATACAGTCAGTTCTGAGGCGCTAGTAACGAGAGCAAGAGCATAATGCATGATGCTTGACGAGAGCGACCCGGAGATGAATGATTTCTGGTTGTAATCGCTCTCCTTATGCATTTATCGAAATGAGAGAGCACTAAAATGCCCCTTATTAGTAGAGTCGCATCGGTCAATGAGTTGCGTGGAAAATCAAGAGAGGATTTGTGATTTGAGACAAACACGTTTCACGGTTGGGTCTCTCGGCAAGAGGATTGGAAGAATGCACTGCTTGGCCCACTTCCGACCAGTCTGGGCCGGTCTGGAGCAAGCCGCAACGAGCAAGCATCTATGCGAGCATAACATAGCGAAAAGAATCATGAATTATTAGTACAGTACTATGCATGCAGTCACACATATTATGGGTTATTAGCCGTTCAGATGCGACGATCATATTATGACATTAGTGGTTTATTTAATGTATCACAAAACATTCTAATCACTAAGCTTTGTAGACTGTTAAATGTCCACGTGATGCTGAATATGTAAAGATTATGAATAATCACTGATGCAGAATATTCTTTTTCAGAATCAGACATTACAATGGGGCTCAACGGATTGATGACTTACATAGAGAGTAACTATCAAACTTGCATGAGTTTCGTCGACTTAATTGAGCTTGCAAAAAAGCGCGGCGAAATAGAAATTTTGGTTGATTATGTTTGTTTCTGCTCTTTTCTATCAGGATATTTTCATAAACTAATGGGCAAAATCTACAGAAGTGGAACGTCCTATGATTTTTATTTGATCAATGGAGAGGCAACACTTTATCATCAGTGGACACAAAAGTTTGTTTCGCATCTAAAATCTTTTGGTATCAACCTCGTGATTTTTGTTGACGGAGCGATGGGTAGTTCGGAAAATCACGCTGAAGCCAAAATGCCGACTTGGAGGTCTCGATTCGTTGAAAAGTACCAAAGAGTTCAGGCGTATTTTGATATCCCGAACGGTCAATCGTCAATATCATCTGATGTAACCACATTTTTATCATCAGAATTGACGACGAGTAAGCGAAATTTAAATTTTAGTGCGGTTGAATTAAAATAAGTGATATACTTTGCGCTTACATTAGCGAGACTAAGCGATTTCTATGTCCAATAGGGCGCATCAATCCTTGCCATTGTCAACGGACACACTTTTCCCCGCTCCTATTCTATCCTTTCGGTGTTAAGATATCCGATTTGAGATTTTATGACGTTTCATTGACATTAATGGAGCCGTTGAGAGTTCAAAGAAGGGCTATTTTTATTCATTTCGAGCAGCAGCCTCTGGTGTCATTCAGGAGCAGTCGCAGAAATTTCTGGTGGGATGGGATCATAAGTGAGATCATGAGGAAGTTTCCTGAAAATTTGTATGAACCTTTTATTCGTTGATGACTTGGTAGTAGTAGAGAAAGCAACCACCTAATAATTTGCATGTATGATGCTTTCTTTGGCGCAGTCAAGGAACGGGCATACAAATATGTTCTATGATGCCATCAAAGTCAGAGTACATATAATTCATTGATAGTTGGTTGCACCCTTAGTTTTGAAAGTCTCTATACTCGCCTTTAGACTAGGTTGCGAATCGAAGATTATTTTTATATTGCATAAGTAGATGTGCTTGCACTGTTAATTCGTCCATGAAAGAGTATTTCAAATCGTATGTGGCATCGGATGGATTCTCCTCTCGAGTGTAATCAGCTCGTTCTGGCTCAGTTGGGACTCTTGATTGAATGGTTTGTTGAATAGGAACAGAAATAATGAAGCGCGCAACAAGGTTGCTGTAGGTGCTATCTTGTCGCTGCTGCTGCTGACCAGTTTGATACGTGTAGCATGACCTATTGGCACTACATTAGTGACAAGCACCCGGAAGGCAGTCACCAGCTCGTCCAGAGATGTATAGTGTGTTTGCTGGTTTGCCACTAAACTGCACACCGGTGAGCCAAGACGTACCGCGTGATGTAGCCCTCCTGCTTCCTTGCATCTTTCACTCACATGGTGAACCGTTCGACATTGGAGGGATAATTGTCTACCGGGTTGAGCACATCTTGCAGCTTCAGCATGGCGGCGAGATGCATGTCTATGAGGAGTACGAAGCGCTGATCCGTGTACCGGTACTTGATGCGGCGTGTCTCCATATTGACAAGCTCTATCACCGCTATCCTCATATGAGTGTTTGACTAAGCAATAAGCTTCTGATAACAGCGTCATCACTATCAACGTCCTTGTCCTCAGCAATCTTCTTCAAGTTCAACTTCATCCAAGTTTGATTGGGTCCTTCCAGCAGAACTTTCGAAGCCCGCTGTTGTGACTGTTGCTCAACCACGGCGATGGAATCCTCCGCAGTGAAGATATCGATGCAGCTTTGGTGGATAATATTTGTCACCTCCACCTCCCATTCACCGGGCAGTGACGCAGTAGCCTCAGTTGAGTGGTGTACGCTGGGGTGCAGTTCTTTGGATAGGTTTCCAGTGCTACATTGCTAGACAGCACGTGATAGAAACTCATCATCTTATTATCAATGACTAGGGTTGGCAAAACTCCGAAGTTTATTTTTTGCTTCGGAGGAAATAAAATCAAATACTTCGCGAAAAACTATTCGCGTACAGTCATGAAATCTTGATTGCCTGTAGGCAATGCCCTGGAGTTTTTATTTCAGGCTTCGTTTCTCAAAAAACTGTTTCTGGGAATTGCTGGTTCTAAATTAGTGGAAATATATACAGGGTGTACGTAAAGTAATTACACAACTTAAATTTAGTCTCACGCAAAGAATATTCATCACAGACAATTCCTTAAATGCTCATTTTTTACCTCAAGACCTGCGATTTAGTATTCTGTTGTTGAAATGCTGATTTCCAAGAAACAAAATCACATAAAAACGAATTGTGGATTATGCCTAATTAATAAATTAATCATTAAGCCTGGTATTTATCAATCTTTATACAAACAATCATCCACTCGCTCATCAAAACTGCAGATCACGCGCTGCAAAACATTGCTTACAACTGTTCATTTGTTGTCGCACGCGCTTTGTATTGATGTTAGCCTCCCCGATCGTTATTCATCTGTTCACTATTCAGTCCGTGAATGCAGATTGGATGTGTCTCAACGTGTAGAAATTGTCGAAATTTACTGCGAAAATGAACGATCCGCCACTTTTGTTCAAAGGAAGTGGTCATCAAATTATGGACGTCATTGTCGAATTCCTGAGCGTAGAACCATCAATGACATCATCAAGCGATTCCAGGAAACTGGTGGCGTTCTCGACCGACATCGCAGTGGACGGCCGTCGAATGAGAGTGATGCCGAATGCGTTGAAGTAATCATTTGTGATTATCCTTCTTCTTCAGTGCGTCAAATCTCAAAACAAGTTGGCTGCTCTGTATCTTTTGAGCACAATATGTGTTGCAAGATGCTTTAGCTTTATCCATTACGAATTCAACTTTATCTTGCTCTTAAATCCGATGATCAGTCACAACGTGTGATATTCTGTTAGTGGGTTCGTGATGTGGTGCTTGCGGACTCAGACTTTCTAAGATTTATTTCTCTGATGAGGCACACTTCTGGTTGAATGGTTGCGTTAATTCCCAGAACTATCGGATTTAGGGCTCATAAAATCCACACGCATCTGTTCTAAAGTCTTTGCACGGGGAGTGACTTACAGTTTGGGTGGCAATTTCGGAAAGTACTCGTGACCCCATTCTTCCGTACGGAGAATATCGACCAAAACCATTACAGGAGCATCATTCAAGATGATTTCCTCCCTGCTTTACATCGATGTCTTTTTTTGGTTTCAGCAAGACAATGCTACACCACATAAAGCGAACGCAACAATTGCATTATTGCAGTCCATTTTTGGACATCGCTTAATCTCCAAAAATCCACGATTGTTTTTAAAGGTCTCCTGATCTCGCTCCGAACAACTTTTGGTTATTCGGCTACTTAAAGGAAGTTGTTCATCGTGATGGAGTACGGGGTTCATTGAATGATCTTCATACAAAAATTCAGGATACGGTTAGCAACATAACTCAAGATGTTTTGCAGCGCGTGATTTGCAGTTTTGATGAGCGAGTGGATGCTTGTTTGGCTATGAATGGTGAGCATTTTTCTCATACTCTCCGTTAGTTCTAAATGCTGTATAGCTTTTTAGTTTGTCAGTTTAATGCGTCTTAGTTTTATTTTTTGACTTTTATCTGATGAATAGACAGTTCCGTTTTCAATACATCGATCGTTTTTGTATAAAGATTGATAATTTACCAGGCCTAATGATTTATTTATTAATCAGGCATAATCCACAATTCATTTTTATGTGATTTTGTTTCTTGGATATCAGCATTTCAACAACAGAATACTAAATCGCAGGTCTTGAGGTAAAAAATGAGCATTTAAGGAATTGTCTGTGATGAATATTCTTTGCGTGAGACTAAATTTAAGTTGTGTAATTACTTTACGTACACCCTGTACATTGTTTTAATGGGCTGCCGTCACTAAACTGTGCTTACATTAAGAATGATTTTATTATTTACGTTGTTACGTTACGTTGTTTTTATTAGATCGGTACTTTTATATTGTTATCCGTGTATATGTAATATGCCCTCCTATTTACATAAGCAACTTCTTCGAGTTGAGTCAAGGGCAGCAAATTATTTCAAATCTTTCACATATAATGATATTATATCTGTTGCTGACAAGGCTTGTATCCAACTATTTCACATTGTTGCTAATCATAGCGACCACCCTTTACGTGTTATGTTTCAAGACAGGCTACCAACTCCAAGAAATTCATGTGTCCTAAAAGCGCCTTTTGCAAGATCGTCTCGTTTTGCAAAGAGCTTTGTAAGATTTTGTAACTGCTGATTATGTGAACAGTTCATCTTTAACTTTTATTATTTCTTAACTTTGTATTTGACTTCTGTAATGCATTCACCGCATCACTGTGAGGCAATAAATACATTCTATTTCTATTTCTATTTATGTGACGAAAGGAAATTTCCGGCTGTGTGATAACATGTAAAAGTCATTCTGGTGCGATGACTAGCCGAAGGACGCTTTCATAATGATAACACGTAATTTTGAGTTCAACTTTTGCATTGCTAATTTTGATGCGAATTAGAAGATTTAGAAGTTAACATTTTGAGCGCTATGTCAACATTTATCACCAGCATTTATCAGTTTGTATAGAATATGTTCATGTTATATGGCCGGTGCAACGATTGAGCTTATCGACAATGATGTTAATCAACAATAAAATTGGCATTAGAGAACAATTTTATTTAATTCAATTTTAAACAACTATATTTATTCAGTGCTTTAAAAGTCATCGTCGTCCTCCTGATTCCCCTCCACCGTTGCCCCATATTCCTGCACTAATTCTGGTATCACTCCCATCTCGCCACCGAAGCAGAAGTCCACCATCTCAACACTTTCCGTTGTTTGCTCGCTTCATTTCTTTCATTATACTGGATGAATTCTACTTCGACTTTTATGTACATGTGCACGTGCATGTAAATGAGATTTCGGATTCAGTATGTTGTCTCTACTAGCATATTTGATCTTTGAATCAATGATTGCTATTATTGCTGGTAGAATTAATGGATTACAGGCAATAGCATTTGTGACATTTTGATAGTTTCATAATTTATTAAATTTTCAAATATCACATTTCGTTCAAATAGCCCTAATCAATCACATGTAATACTAGCATACGACTTACTTCTCCAGTCAAAAGGCTTTATGCAATTTTTGGCATGCATGTACATTGATAAAATGAGATTACATCCAATTTAATGAGATTAATTTATTTATCAACATATTTCTAATGCAGAGACTAAGGATTGAATTCAGGTAGAAAGTTCCTTTTACATAGCGTACTTTGTCGACTATAGCTTTTATGCTCATCAGTCATAACACACTTCGGTGACCAGATGCTTACTACTGACCAGATTTTCATATCACGAAAACAATAGGCCACCTGACAATACACCACTTGCTTTGCAAGCATGTCTACGCATACATTGTATTTTCGTCCCTTTGAAATTTGCGCCTTCTTGTTTGTTGCCGCATCTCATCCCCTTTAAGAGTGTCAGCTATGGCATTGTCACACGCCACACCACAACATCCAATAGAAATGTACCACATCTTTGTACACACAATATGATTACAAACGCTTGAAGCACATAGTGAGCTGTGATTTTGACAGATTAGATTAATATATGAAGAAGCTCTTTACCGAAAATTTTTGACTTCCAAATAATTATGGTCCTTTAATATGTTCTGTACATTAAATAGCGGAATAATCAAATGATGAATTGCTTACTCATCGAATAATTCGTTCCTTGAACGACGAATAGAACAATGGCGAACGTTGCAGAAGTCTTATTTCCGCAACTGTATTCATAGTAAACGGGATATGCCTCTGTCTTGATTTGATTGGCTCGTAAAGAAAGATCAGCTAGTCCACTGATGAGCACCTACTTATCACAGCCTTTGAAGTAGTAATTAATTCTCAAATGATTAATTAAAGTATACCTTTCATAAGCAGAACTTCGATATGATATCAGTACATCAGAAAAACGACATAGCACTCGAAAAAAATAAACATCGATAAACTTCGGAGGAAATAAAAAATGAACTTTTCGAAATATTTCGTGCCAACCCAATCAATGACCCAACGTAACACTCCGAAGCCCTAGGTAAATTAAAAGCACAAATATGAAGAAAAAAAATGAAGTCTACATTCTTTAAAAGAAGTTTACACACCGATTGAACTGAAGCCCTGTTTACGACGGTTCACATATCTCATCAATACATAATCATCAACTTCTTCAGTGTCACACTCACCTGAAGTCCGTGTTTGTTACAATCATATCAGGGTTTTCGCGCTCCTGGAAACTCCTGGAATTTCGAAACCGGTTTTCCAGATCTCTGGAAACTCCTGGAATAGGCTATTAAATTTTGTACATAGCCTTCTGGAGACTACTGGAATTCTATGATTATTGCAGATGAATAAGGTCATCTCTACTTGATTACCAGTAGTTTTAGTGATACTTTTTATTCATACAAAGTAAATGCAATGAATTCATTTACATTCTTAGTTTTGTTGTAAAATAATTTTCCAGCTGTGCATCTTAAAGATGTTGTCAAAGTCATCTACTTTAGGAAGTTTAATTAACACATTTTTTATGGCAGTCCACAGTCTATAAAAGAAGCAACTCGTGCATTGGAGAACATATTTAATACCGGCAGATATGATTTGAAATGAAGCCTTGAAGATCGTGTTCATTTTTGCATTTAAGGCTCTACACTAGCGGCAAACCTGTGCGCCGAAAATTTTGAAAAGTTTCCCTGAAGCACTTATTAAAGTATAGACGAAGTATAACTTGTTTCGCGTTCTAGATTGTCGTCTGATAGTCACTTAAATATCAAAATTTTGTAGGCAGGATCTCTATCTCACATGCTAAACATTTATATTTTCTAGAATTCAATGCAAATTTTGTAGAGCAATAGGAGAATTCTAATAGTGTAAAAGAATTTGAAACAGACTTGCAAAGGCATTCTTTTATTCTATTTTACCAACACTTGCAGGTGACTGTATTCACACTTGTGCGTGTCTATGACAGTTTTAATGAAATTCTTTAAAAAATGAAAATGAAAATATCTGGATATGCAACAAAAAATGATTGAAAGAATAACAATGACTGAATTCCTCAGTCACTGACGACGAAACGTTGGGTTTTTAATTGATTCATTTTAAAATGAAATACAGCAAGGAAGAGTTTATTTTCTGAGATCTCGGTAATCAGGATTCCGTGGCCTAAAATGATTTAACACTAACTTGAAATGTCGAATTTTCGTCACCTTTTTCTCTCAACAGCAGTAAATACATCGTTTATTTTGTGACATAACCGTAATTTTCAAGAGGTTTCATTTTCTCAATATAGAAAGAGGTAGATTAAATGATCAAAAGTGCGTTGGAGCCACATTGTACTCCGAGTACTTGAAACATAAACCGTTACAAATCATAAATTTCTTACCAGGCTACCAGAGTTCATGAATTATAAGGACTGGTCAGATTCACTCGGAATTCATATTGAGGCTGAAGTGAAAACGTGGGTTAAAGCTATTGGGTATTCAGTTTCTTTATCGCTTGCATATTGAATGCAATTCTCATACGATGATGAAAATCATCCCAGCAGCCATTTATAATAGAATATAATGCTTACTAATTTAAATTATTAATGAAAGTAGTCCTAATGAGGACTGATGGCGTTCTCCAATACTCAAGTGTACAAAGGCAATGCTACTGTAACCATTGGATTAATCAGTTCTTAAAAGAATTCAATGGAGCTTTCTCGTGGAAACGAATTAAAATTGATCAGCTTTGGCCCAATAACTGGCAAAAATGGAAATCTTGAGACTTGTAACACTACTCATTCTTACTATTAATATACTAATACCATAGATTCCAAACACTGCCGCATATACGTTCAAAACAGACGTCTAATATACTGTACCGACTACAGATGCTGATAGCGGAAATAGAATAGGACAATGGTCACCATAGGTTAAGGAAATTAAAAATAGATATTATAAAAAAAATTGTATTTGGTAGTTTGGTATTATGTAAAATCCGTTCGTAAATCCAATGATGTAAACCTCCTGGAAATTTCATCAAAATGCTCCTGGAAACTGCTGGGAAATCGATCCTTGAAAACCGCGAAAACCCTGCATATGTTCGTAGCGCTCCAGATCAGTTAGACAATTCGGTCATCATTGTTCACAGTGTACGCCTCTTTGCCACAGTTGAATAGTCACAATGAATTACACCAGCGCCCGCCATTAATCAGTGGGTCAGTGACAAATTCAAGTAAATCTCAATTTGTTTAAAACTGTAAACTTTAGCACGATCGCTGTTTTTCATTGTTCAGGTGCTTTAACAATTGTGATTTTTTGATATGAAATGATACAAATTTGAGTTTAGAAATGTGCATTGTACATATCATACAATAAATATAGCAAATATATCATAGTTGTCTTAATGTGGGCTGAAAAAGAGTTAATAAAATATCTCTACTTGCATTTTCAGGCTATGGTATCATTTCTTATGCATTTTATAAAATGGAAATATTGTGAATTTCTTATGTCCACAGATATCAATATGTTCACTGACTATAAGTTTTAACTGTAGTTTGGCTGGTTTATTTGTTGTTTATGAATTCGAGTACATTCTCTTATTGTTTTTCCAGTTTCACCGATGTAGGCTCTAATTTTTTGACATCAATTGCACGTTATTACATAAATTAAATTTTGTGTTGAACACGTCATGAAATAATTGATTTTGAGTGTTTTTCCATTGAAGTTGTGTTCAGATGCCTCTTTAAGAAAGTCACATGTACCACATCTTGGGTTAAGGCATTTTTTTGACGACATGTTATTGTATTTCGCTGAATTTTGACGTACAAAGAATTCGTTGAAGATTGTTTAGTTGTCTTTTAGTGTTAATAAACATCTTCTCATTGAAAATGAAGAGAAAGATGAACATATTATTCCCTTTTGAAATAAAATGTGAAATTCCTTTTGATGAATGCTCCTCCCTCATCTATAAATGTACTTGTAACTGTGCGTTATGCGGTACAGTTACACTAGCGAATCAGCGAGTACCTAAAAGGAAGACCAACCACCGATATTTCAATGCACGAACATGTACCAAAGAAAAAAAATTAAAGATAGTGATGTAAATGCCATATGCGAAGCGAAAATTGCTGAATCGCTGTGCATCAAACCTTTCACCAACAAGAATCAATTACTGAACAACCACACCCAATGAGAGCCACTTCAAATTGTCCAAAAATTGGCCCTTTATTGTCTTTTATCTCTAAGCAGTAATGATGGGAACCATCAACGCTGAAATGTTTATGCCAGTGGTACGCGAGGGCCGAGGCCTCATCAGATGGTACGCGAGCACCTGTCAGAAGTAGGCTATATGTATCAAGATGATAATGTAATCTGTTCATGTCGTAGACAGTGGCGTAGGCAAGGGGGGATGTCCCCCCCCCAAAATGAAATCTGAGCGGCGGACAATCTTTGTGTTATATAAGGGGTGTATCAACTTCATTCTATGTCGAATTATTAATTTATTAATGTGAGAATCTGAAATCCTACAGTAGCGCGCGTGGTTAATTTTCGCATGTCCCCCCCCCCTGTTGCGCAACGATCGCGAGAGATGTTCATTTGTCAGTCAGATAGTCGGTCGAGCATCGATACTAGTTGTACTGTCACGGACGTCTCGATATGGCTTGTAGCCAGGACACGACACGATTTTGCGACACCCACAAGTAGAGGCCATTCATGACTGGGTATATAAACGCCTGTTCTATTTCGATTTGCTTCCAATTGACACATGTATCGAATGATGAGGCACTTACATTAAGTCAATATTGTTAGAGCCTAGACTTCATTCTACGCTTGTGGCTGTCATCGATAAACCTGTATATACTGTATGATTTTATGTTACTCGTGTATCATGAATGATCAATAAAAGACAATATCAGATCATAATCAAATCAGATGTGAATGAGTATTAGGGCTTCTTCTGATTTACGAAATTATTGAGTATAAGCTTATATTGATTAAGCCACATTTATTGCCCCCCCCCCGGAAATGAAATCCTGGCCACGCGACTGGTCGTAGACCCAATTTACTACGTGAAATGTTGGTCAGCTTGAGAAAATTAGATCGACGACAAAATTCTATGCAATTTATCACTTTTCATAGTCTTAAAAGATGAAGATTTGTCTTGCGCATAGATGTTGCATCAATGCGACAGGCAATGCAATGACATCTATTGAGCGATCGACAAAACCTTGCATTTTAAATTATGCTTGAAGCTCAGCAAGCCAAAATTACCTATTCTGAAAATGCTTATAGCATAGAAATTAACATTCAACTTTGGCAAGCCAAAAGTGTTCACAAATAATATAAGTTACATTTCTTAGAAAACGATGCACAACCTGCAATTGATTGCAGATATTTGACACAGTATCTTGAAACAGCATTCATGTAGAACTACGTGATTTCCAGAGACGAATCTTTGAAATAAAAAAGAACTATAAGTAGTAAGGAATCTTTCCATTTGCGCACAGCGTCCCCCCCCTCGTGAGCGTGAGTGAGTTGTTGTCTGGGTCGGCCGTCCGGGTTGGTCGTGGTCGGCCGTCCTGGTGGTTTTTGGTCTGTATCGGCTAAACTAAGCCTCGGACGTCAAAATGGACCGCGGATTTGGGCTTTTTGGCCAATTTTAGGTATAGGGACATTGTTTCCAATAAATTTTGAGAAGGTGCTGACCCCCTTCTGGACAGTGACATCAATCTTGGGTTGTAGGGATCGTAGAAAGTCGTGCAATAGCTCGTTTGAAAGCTAAGAGTGAGACAGATTCATTGTAAGAAACGGCTTCTTTATACCTTTCTTCGTTTAGTCTTGAGAGCGAAAAAACGATTTTTGAGCATCTCCGAAAAAACGACAAGAGTTAGAATTTTTGTGTTTTTGGTCTGTAGCGGCTAAACTAAGCATCGGATGAGAAAACTGAGACCAGATTCGGAATCAGTGTGATGTTTAGCATCTATGTGATGGGTTTTGAGGGTCGTGGGAGTGAAATAAAATTCGCATTTTTTATGTATCGATTTTTTCGATTTTTGGCGATGAATAACGGAGGATTTGGAAGTGAGTGAAGACGTCGGGGGACACTTTGTTCTCTAGGATCCTACATTTTCAGACCTGTGGAAGGCTTCGTTTCCAAATGAGAACTTGCTCAAAATCAATTTTCATGCATTTTTACACGATTTTGGTTATTTTGAAAAAACGAAAGTTTTTTCAACTCAGCTTCTGGTGATCAGAGAAAGTTGAGTAAGTGCTGAAATGAAAGCTGAGAGCGAGAAAACATGACTGTTAAATTTGGAAGCCAATCCGAGCTCTAGAACCGGAGATAGAAGCGTTTAAAGTTTGGGAAAGAGAGCAAAGGCCACATCAGCGGGTGAACACGAGCTATATATGCTGAGAACCGAATGAGAAATTTCATTAAGTTGAGAGATTGACAGAGATAGGTCGTTTCTCTCGAGCTCCGATATCGAAAATCTAAGGTTCCGTAGGAACCTGACTTAGAAAATTTCATTGCTGATATCAGCTAAGCTGTCAGACTTACGGATTAGCCAGTATATGGCTTGTGATCACTTTGATCAAGTAGGTCCAATACTTATAAACGGTGTATCTTCGGTTCTAGTGCACCGATTGAGTTGATTCATAAAAGGTTCGATATCTATTGGTCAGATCTATATTTTCAGACTAGTTATAAAATTTCATAAGTAGTACTAAATGCCGAAAAGTTTAAATCGGATATTTTTTGATGTTTTATAAGGTTTTCAAACCTTCTAAATACAATAAAGACATTTATAAAGTTAGTCTAAATCTAAATCTAGCCTTCTTGAGAAAGAAGGAGAGCTCAATCGCGAGAGGTTCTCGCACTTCGCTCGCAAGGCCAAGGAAGAACAGCTCTTAGTCGAGAGAGTCAAGAGAAGGAGATAAGAAGGATGAAGGAGGAATTAGAAGGGCTACGAAAGCAGTTGGAGAATGTAGTGACGACTAAGCAAGAGCTGCAAAAGCAAGTGCAGAGTAGCACTGCTCAGAGGTCAAGTCGTATTCACATTCCCCTAGATAGGAAAGGAGGTGTGCCAGCAAAACCACTCCTGTGCGAACGTGGCAAAGGCGAGATGTGCTACAGTAGAGCCAAAAAAGGTATCGAATGCCTCCCTTTTACATTCGAACATAAGGAGGCTATCACAGGGTTCCTGTTTGAACCACGCCCTGAAAAGCTCTGTAAGTTAAAAATGATTAAATTAAAATTTAAGATGATAACTAACTACTTCTTTCTTTACAGACATCCATGAGAAGCGTCCACCAGCTCCCATTTCGGAGCCGAAGGAGAAGCGGCAAGCACATTCCCGTCTCATCCCACGTCCCGTGAACGCCACAAACGGCTCTCTTAAGGGCCACTTGGACCAAGAGTGATAGTACCTCCTCGTGGTTTGCTCTGGACAGACTTTGGTCTGACTGAATAAATCACATTATTAGA
Organism: Prostheceraeus crozeri; assembly: GCA_907163375.1. Taxonomy (NCBI): domain Eukaryota; kingdom Metazoa; phylum Platyhelminthes; order Polycladida; family Euryleptidae; genus Prostheceraeus; species Prostheceraeus crozeri. Next base: position 50,916 of record CAJQUW010011309.1, on the reverse strand, counting down.
AAGACTGAATCATGTCTTTGTATCAGAGAGGTATATAAACCGTTGCCTCTCTTTCATTTTCATTTCAATCTCCACCATGGACACACCTAAGACGACAGTCATCTCCCCTGACAAGCCTCGGCTTAAACCGAGAAACTTGTTCAATGTGTTTTCGCAGATGGAGGAGAGAGCGAGTATACAACAATCTTGCTCGAATTGGCTCATCAACAACTGACGATGATGCCAATTGAACAGAGTGGGGTATATACCGCCCTCTAACAGTCGGACGGTAGTAGAGGAGGTCGATGCCGCTGACAGAGAGATTAAAGTCTTTCTCAGCGGAATCGGTCAAACCTAAGTCTGCATTCGTATCCCGAGAACGAACCAGCGGTCTTTTTAAAGACCACCATGGGGCAAAATACGATAGTACCTCCACGTGGTTTGCCCTGGACAGACTTCGGTCTGACTGAATCTATCATACAAATAAAAAAATAGAATCACAGTTGTATCTGCTATCAGTCAACTTAAACGTTGCATGTTAAGGAGAATTTCGGTATAATTCTTCCTGTTGGTAGGCGATCTCTCTTGAGACAGCGGATGATATCGTAATGATGAGTATGGCAAGGGCCTGAGACTTACCTTAATCTGACTTTCCAGCGGTCGTTGTGGTCTCTTCGCTTAGCGTAGCACTTTGAACGCCAATCGGCTGAGTCTTAGCTATCTGCCACAGGTTACTTTTTAAATTGCATATGTTATATGAGAATGAGCCATGAGTTCTTTTAAGAACTACCTCTATCACTGAGGTTAAATGATGAAGGGATGAAACGGGAGGTCACTCTTGCGCCACACGTATACAAAATCACTTTCTGTCTTCTCTAATGGTACGATCTCTTTTGATAGAAAAGTAGACCGATGATAAATGTGATGATATTCACAACCATATATACAACTAACCCCATATCTAAATTCTTCCATTTCTAGATCAATACATTACAAAACAAAGACATGCAGTATGTAGGTTTATTTATCATGAAATATACTTTATAGTGATGAAAAGTCAAGTGGAACAAACTTTAAGTCATTGTAGACTTTGTATCACCTTGGACGTTTCGGAGCATCTGGCACTCTTCTTATTCGCGTTGTATTAGGCGTCCACGCCTCGTCAGTCCATACATACTCTTTATCTTCCCCTTCTTCTCACACTCCTTGCTTTCGCACTTCTTCACTTCTTCCTCATCCCACTCGTCGAGGATTATGATGTCGGAAATTTCCAAGGCGGGAGATGTAGCTTCCATCATGAGATAATTGTGAATGAGTAGTGTTTCAATTTTCCAGCTTAAATATGTCTTTCAACAATGAATTCCTCAACAGCCAATCAGAACCATTCTCATTTAGACAAGGACTAACCCAGAATTAAGTAAAAACAGGCAGATGAAGCAAATAAACATTTATTAATCAATTTACAAATAATTTAAAAGTGCTTCGGAAGTCACATTGTCCCATAGGCTCTTACAGTCAGTACAGTTACACTTAAGCTGCTTCAAGCGCTCCTCCGCTGCAGCCAACACACCAAAGATTCTACTTCATTCCGGGGCTGGGATGATGTACTATACCATCTCCCTATATTATGGAGATGGATAATGTCCGTTTTCATTTTCACATCCCTTGTATTGCATTGTAGGTATTTCCTCCGCACATTTAGCCACACCTCCGAGTCCTCTTCATTCGTCGACGACAATTCTTAATCTTTTCATCCGTCGGTAATTCTAACTTTGGAATATTGTCAAGTGTCTTATGCTTCACCAACTTTGCTACAATTACTACATTCTGACTATCAAAGTATCAGATTTTGGCTTAATTTCGTTGAAATGGTAAGTTAAAGATTTCATCACTCATCTCCCTCAAACGTTAGGTTAATAGCATTTTTCTCAATTTCAGGCATCTACTTCATCAAAGCGCTCCCTTTTCAAGGAAGCTCTACAACTGTTGAGTGAAAGAGGGTATACAAATAAACTATGACTTCAATAGAGATGATAGAATGATTTCTCCTCCAGATGATGACAGTTCCAACTCAAGTATACAGTCGCGGGAAGCATCCAAAACATGTGCTGATTGTGGGCACATCTTTACGAGGAAGCGCGATCTCACCCGACACATCAGACAACGTGTGTCAACCCAAACCATCATCAATCCCCCGAGGTGAGGATGATTCTATTCAACATGTCTCCTTTACTTGCGACTTTTGTTTCCAATCTTTTGAAACAGGTTTTGAATTATCTTCACACATACTTCACCACACACACAAATGATAGTTATAGCAACAGCACCTCCTCTATTCGACTTACTGAAGTATCGCTCAATAATGTAGTGAGAAATTACCATATGGAATCCTCAGAAACTATTGCTGATTTTCCGGAGTAGTTCCATCAAAATTCAACATTGATAGATGCGCTCTTTCATAATTCCGAGCAGTTTAGAATAAAAGCACTCATCTACCTTAAAATAAAATATGTTTAAGTTGACTATCATACTGGTCAAATAGTACAGAGGTTGGTGTTTTACATACCCTCCTCTCCTGCTACAGAGGTAGTCGATAAAGAAGCTTGGTTAAATTTTCACATCCAAGGACTAAAATCAAATATTGATAAATTTAACGAGCGCGATAGTGGTCTAATTTTTAATAGCATACAATCTGCCAAATTTAAAATTACTCTATTAGAAAATTACCGTGGGCGAGGCTCTTTCAATCTTCCATAAACGTTAAGAGATAAGAATGCAGTCATTTCTGTAGATTGTGAATCACAGTGTTTTAAGTATGCGGTATTATCCATTCTCCACTATCATGATGTACAGAACAACCGTCTCCGTAAAAGTAAATATCATCAATGGGAGAATGAATTGAAGTTTGATGACTGCAATAGCGAAGACATGAAATTTAAAGATATAGAAAAAATTGAAAAACTAAATAAAAATGAAATAGTTGTTCACATCTGGCAAGAGGGGCTTAAGGGTGTGGGTTGCAACAACCGTTCATCAACTTATGATCGGGTAGTCAATCTCCTGCTAATATATTAAAATGATAGTGAAAATTGGCATTACTGCGGTATTCCTAAAGTGACTCGACTATATTCCCACTTAACATCTAGAAGAGGAGAGTATTTCATATATGACCGTTGTATGCGCCCCTTCTGGTTAAAAGATGAATTTTAAACACATTATGGATGGTGTAAGCTTGGTAAACTGCAAATAGAACGCATGCCCAAAGATAAAGAGTTTTCATACAGAGAGAATGGTGATGAATTAAGTCCTCTTCGTGTCATCTATGCTGACATCGAATGCCATATTGATGATAACACTCATAAAGAGGCAGCCATATCATGTTATGAGGTGTGGCATGACTACTTCAAAAATGAAAATAATAAAATGCACGTCTGGCAAGGTGAAGATTGTATACATAAATTCTTACAATCCCTCGAAAGCGCTGCCAAATTTCAGCGGAAATATGATTCTGAACTCCAACGCAGATCATTGAATATGTCAGCAGATCATCAAGTAAAATTTGAAAGTTGTGAAGCCTGTGCGAGATGTAATAAAACGTTTGATGAAGATAAATCAAGAAAGTGCGCAACCATGATCACATCACTGGTAAATTTAGAAACGCGCTATGTACAAGATGTAATTTTTCACTGAGACTGAAACGGCGTACTCTACCCGTTCTTTTTCATAACGTCAAAGGTTATGACAGTCATATGATAATAAAAGGGGGTTAGGAAAAATGAAAGAGTGGAAATTAAGTGTGATAGCTCAAACGAGAGTAAAAATTCATGGCCATGACAGCAAAAGTACCAGTTGACAAAACTAAAGAAAATAAGACAGTCTATTTTGATATAAAATTTTTATATTCCTATCAATTCATGGCTTCATCACTAGCATATCGTTCAAAATCTTAAGTCTCTTCCAGGTACTCAAAATTTGAAGAAACAATATCCTAACTTGACGGATGAAGTCATCACACGCAAAGGAGTGTTTCCATATGCATACTTTGATAACATTTCTAAACTTAGTGAGACTGCTCTTCCATCAATAGATATATTATTATTATAAATTTATCTTAATTTGTCAAGGCGCTAGCAAAGTAACCTAAATCATTTCTTAAACTCGGACTCAAAGCAACAATCCAATCTTTATCAACTGCATGATACATATAATCATATTTACCATTGTGGGGAGTGAACTCGACAATGTGTCTACATGCTTTATTCAGGAAATCAAAGACGAATTTTTTACATGTTGAGAAATCTTTCTTTTGCCATTGCGGAATGTAAACTCGACATTCCCCTTCACACTGATAGGCATCTGTACGCTTCATATTAATAGTCATCACTTCATGATCAAAAGTATAGACACAGTTACTGTGAACAAGTTGGGTGACGCCTTCTTCCCACTTTCCATTCAGCTGTTGTGTATTATCAATGGGAGTAGGAAAGATTGCAGCTCGATTACCAACAAATCTATTTGTTGCCATATTGCTAAGCAAAACATAATAGATTGACATTTTCATTTCGGTGATCTATACATTACCAATTTGCATAACATCATGAAGACTTGGATTTTGGACTCTCTACAATATATTAAAGTTGATGGAAACGTTCATTTCAAAAATTCTTGTGGAAATACATCGAAAGGAATTGCATTAACATGGCGACAATTTTTCAATCTTAATGATATCATGAGGGATTTGGAATATTTTAAAACATTGATGTTCATCTCCTTGGGTAATCAAGTTTGTCTTCAACATTACAGAAATGAAATTCAAATCTATCATTCTCATCTCTCCATCTATTTCTCATTTCGCAAATGCGATTGGGAAAAGTATAAAAAATGTGTACATCGCTCCATTATGTCATTCATTCGTCGCGAGTTCATCGCATTGCTACGCAAATCTTAATCAGACACTATCTTCAACACAACGTCACACTCCATCATGAAGACTTGGAAATTGGATTTCCTATAATATGTTGAGATTGATCATGAACGAAACGTATGTTTCAAAGATTTTACTGGAAATGTAAGATGAGTATTTGCTTTATCATATCGACATTTTCAGTCTCTAACTCATTTTTGAAGGACTTGAAATACTTCTATATGAAAAAACATTCACGCATAGGAAATCGCATATGGTTGCGACTTAACAAACAGCGAATTCAAATTTATCATTCACAACTTTCTGTCTACTTCACATTTCATCAAGGTAGTTGAGAGAAGTATAAAAGGAAGATACATCGCTCCATTTACTCATTTCTTCATCATGAAACGTCATCGCTACACCATCGTCAACATTCTCCGACGCATCAGACTCTGCATGAAAATCGATCTCGCAACAATACATCAACAAATTCCAAACAGCAGGTACTATCCGGGTCGACCGCAAATGTTAGTGGTGAAGATGAACAATTCACGGAATCTTCAACTCTTCCCAAATGGGACTGTACAGATTCTCGGCGCCCTTTCTCATTCATCGGCGCAGTCAATGCGCCTAGAGCTACAAAGACTACTACGTCGGATATGGAAGAGGGAGAGGTGTGTGATGTCGAATCTGACTGTGGACAATATGGTGATCTATACTCAATTGAGTGAAGATGTATCGTTTATGAAGATTCACACCAGCAGTTTTAATTTGTATTATGAACCAGAACTTTTCCTGCGGCTCTCATTATCTGCTGGTTACCTGTACATGTTGCAATCGTTCACAATAGTAAAGTTATCATTACTGGACTGAAATCTGAAATGCCAGCAGATTCGATCCTGGACTATCTAATCGAGTATGTACATAACGAACGGATTGTAAAATAAAGACAATTTTAATTCTAACAGGATTTTTTTATTTCAAATCATTATAGAACAACAAATCATCTTTTCATTAGAAGATGGATTACATGAAAACTTTTGAATAACAGATTTAAATTGGTGTACATGTAAACGTTTTAAAATGAAGTACAATACGAAAGCACTACAAGTTGATGGAAGTGGATGTTTGCAGTATGCGCTCATTTCGTTGATATTGACGAGTATGCTTTCTCAACCACTGCTGTGTTGGTATATTCGGAGGTTGAGTTAGAGAGTCAAATAGTTCATCACTTTTCCAATAAAGATAGCTTTCCAATGCTCACCTTCTAAATTCTGTGAACGAGTGTTTAATACGATAAAGATGGGATACTGTTTCACTGTAGTCGGTAAGGTATCTAGCGAATAGACATTATCAAAAGCTTTCAACGTAGTTTGATCTGCATTACGCTGCACTTAAGTCTTAATATCGCCAGCATTCAACCAACTCATTAGCGATTATAGTGAAGAACCACGTCACGATACTTAGTTATTTCAATACTTGAATCAAAGACTGCATAAATTAATACATTGATCGTCTCAGTTAGCGTTGTTTAGAACTACAGATCCAAGCGAATATTATGAGGAACGTTAGCTTGACGATAAGGTGCACTAATATCGCTGTCAGTAGTCAAATCAAATTCATAAATAGTATATCCATTCTTAAACTCTTTCATTGTGAGTCCGTTGGTGTCGTCTGTGTTGTAAAAGCCAAAGACATTCATATAATCAACATAACTACGCAGAAATTGATAAGTAAAATCTGGTTTATAGGGTGGACCAGGATGACTAACACCATTTACACGCAAAGCAATTTCACTTAAATTGTTGTGTTTGAAGTTGAAAGGATTCTTCTTGACATTACCATTGAATGCATCATTTTCAACCATTGCTACCATGAGGAGCTTTCGCGCTTCCGATGGAAAGAGACCATCTTTCATAAAGCTCTTTTGATCTTTAGGAATAGTAAATGTGAGAAGCTTTGTATGTTGAAGGGGATAAATGGGATTGTTGCGGTTGACCCTCAGCATGCCCTCTAATTGCACTTGAATTATCCACCACTCGACGAATCTATACTGTAATATCTTCTACATGAATTATAAATTTCACAGCTGAAGCAAATGCATTCAACAAAAGTTCAGGCTTACTCAATGTAAGTTTGAGTCGCATACTGGTATTACAGAGTAAAAATTTTGACTGTCTGAAGAAGTCTAAATTAAGTGGACCATATAGCTGACATACTTTACTATCTTTAATCAAAGCAGATCGCTTTACAAAACCAGCGTTTGTCTCACGATCAAATAGTGCTGCTTGATCTCCATGCCATCCCATTGCTCCCATGTGACTGTTTTGAGCTGCTGGATGAAACTGTGATAGAGCATTCAAATATGCTTTATAGGGATAATCGCTTTGACCACCTTCCACCTGTTGCTCTCCAGTAGTTAGAGAAACATTGCGAAATGTAGCCAGTGGTAAATTGTTCAGACCAACGTCAAGTGCATCTTCAATTTTAGTTCCATCTTCTTGTTGAATTCTAAACCTCACATCAACCATCGCATAACTCAAATCAATGTAGTCATCGCTAGCGCCAGGAACAACAAATTCAGTGGGATCAGTATTCTCAGCTGTACGAGGATGATAATCTGCAATACTTGAACTAAGAATATCTGTCTGTATTGCTTGTTGATCAAACAAACAAAAGCCTGAAGTTTTGCACTCCATGATTTGAAGGTATGACAGCGTCGTCGTTTAGCACTTGATGAAAGATTACAGCGCGCGCGACGTTTGCGTGAATGCCTTTTCTTAGTTTTGTTTGAAGTTTGCTTCTTACTACCTCCGCGCTGTTTTCTTTTTCTTCTAACATTCATTCGCTTAGGTGCTTTCTTTTTTGAGTATCATTTAAGGTTTGCTGTAATGTTCTTAAACCGCGTTCCTTCCCACGATTTAGTAAACTACTCTTTATATCTTTTTATTGATACTTGAAACTGTGAAAATTGTTTCTGTCCAATTCGGGAGACAACCTTTGGCAAAAACACTCTTTACTTTTGATATGCGAACTTTATCACCTATTTTCACATCACTTTTTACATTATTACGTTTGCGTTGGAATGTTTCACGCACTCTATCTACGTTTTCAGCATTCACATCCGCTGGTCTGAGTCCAATAGAACGATGAATAGAGTGATTGTAGGCATAAAGCGTATCTTGTAGAACCTTTGTCCAATTTTGTGTTAATGTTGATAGTGAAATGTCGCCACAAGCGATTTTTTAATGTGCGATTAAAACGTTCAACTAGTGCAGCCTTATAAGCACTCTTTACACTAAACAGCTCAATATCATATCTCTCAAATAATTTTCTCGCATGCTGATTTTCGAACTCTTTTCCTTGATCACTCTGAATTCTCTTTGGAATACGACCCTCTCGGAAAATTGACTGGAATGCCTTTGCTACTCGTTTACCTTCTTTAGTTTTTGAAGGTTGAGCCCACGCATAACGCGAGAAAATATCAATTACGGTTAAGATAAGTTGTATCCCGAGTTATGTTTTGAAATAGCGGCAACGTCACACAAATCTGCTTGCCACTGTTCATCAATGTCATGAGCAATATAATGACGGGTCCGGTACTTCTTTTTCGCTTGTTTGTGGAGTGTATATGTAGCTTGACCCTTTAACCATTGTTTAACTTGTGAGTGTGGAAGACCACTCGCTTTTGACAATTTCTTTATAGATGCGAATCCTTCCGGATGTTTTACATCATAATATATTGACTTTAAAAGTTCATCCGATTACGACTGACTCTTTCTCCTTCTCATGTTTTTGCTTTCTTACCTTTTTGCATTTACACCAACCACAGGATTTATGGGATTTACGTTTACATTGCTTAGGAGTCTCATTGTGAAAGCTGGCACAGCAAGTACAAGTCACAGTTACATTTACTTCCAGCGGCTCATTGCATGGTAAGCAACACATCTGCTTCATATTAATAGTCTGAGAACATGTATTTCTTTGGAGGAGTTCTTCTACGTCGTTCTCTCCCCCTTGTTTGCTTGATGGGTGTGGGAGGGGATCTAGATGGTGTTCTCTTAAACCAATTTCTTGGCATTCTAATTTTGCTTTTAACCTGTGAAGTAGATGAAGTAGCATCAACTGCTGAAATGGAATCAAGTTCTTTCAATGTTTCATTATTCAAAGCAAATTTTGGAACATTGTGCTTTTTCAATAGTTTAAGAGAGTAAGACCAACCAGGTGGGACATAGTCTTGACGGCGCTTTCTGCGTGTTGCATACTGAATCAAGTATTCATAACGTAAAGCGTTAATAATTTCATCATCATCTGAAATGATTTCACCTCTATCATTCACAGTGAGATATGGTTCAATGCTGTTGAAAAGGGACATTGCATGTGCACGAGATGCTAAAGGTGTAGCAGTCGAAACAGAGTCACGCATCCTATTCTTCAAACTTTTTGAATCTTCGACAGTTTCCGATTATGATAATACAGCACGATGTGGATCTTTGATATGCGCATTTTGCTGATAATTTAATTCATTCTTATAAATCTGATTTGCGAGAGGTTGTCTTACTTGTTGCATAGCAGTCAATTGCACATATTCATCCTGAGAAATAACAGCCATGCGAGAATAAGAACTCATAGTTTGTAGATAATCATAGGCTCTTTCAAAATATCACTTCGAAATCTAAATTCTTCTGGACACTCATGTGTAAAATCAATAAATAAGTAACCGTGTGGTTTTTCAGTTGCTGCTTGAAAAATTTCAATTAAGGCTTTTGAACCTCTTGGCGCAACTTGTCGCGCTAAAATTTCAAATTGACTTCTATCTCGTGGTTTCTTAAAAATAGCGTAATAGTGTGTATTCAGGTTTCGTGTGCGGGCTTCTTTCCCATCTGGAAACAAATTTTGCGTGATATGGATTATAAAGCATCTTTTGTGATGTGCTGCGCGAGTGAACATATCTGTAACATCTTAAGAATTCTTGCTTTCTTTTAATAGATCATCCGATACAACGACATCATTGGACTGAATCTTATCCACTGGAATGATTCCTTCATTTCGAATAATGTAACGACATTGCAATTCCTGAAAGAGTGGCGGTTGATGAATGCTATAACACCAAATCACTTGATTGATAGGTTCCCTAAACAACTCTTTTCTTTTATCTAGCAAATTCAGAGTGAAAAAAATTTTACCTGCATGGGATGGACCTGATGCAGTCAGAACTTTATCACATTGAAGTTTGAAATCCATTTTAATACTTTGGGTTTCAATATTTGCATAATTAACGCTTAGGACCAAAGATGCTACCCAATAGGTTACCTACTACAGGAGCTAACAGCGAAAGTAACACTGAAAGAAAACCGCCCTTTTGTGTTAGAGTTTTCCTCTTTCTTTGAAGGGTAACTTTAGGATTGGAGATGAATCGCAATTTTCTATGTCGCTTAAGTAACTTTCGTTGGTATGGTGATAATTTCTTCGTCCTCAAACTTCTCAAATGAGAAACAATTTCTCGAATAAATTTATCATTAGCATGTATGGCATTATATCGCTGATTTCCTTTCATTCGTTGAAGAGCTCGAATGGCCTCAGAAAATTTTGAAGACTTTTGACTTTTACGTTTCGCCATTTTTCTCTTAACCATTGTTATAACTTGATTTTTCCACATTTGCATAGGTGCCAACTTTTATGACAGAAGTGACACTCAAAATGAGCTACATCACAGTGGCTACATTGACAAAGTTGAATACAGTATCGTATGAAACAGCGCTGACAAAAAGCATGCTTACATCTCTTAAAGATGCGTTTTTCACTTCCATCCTTTCGCTTGCATACATCGCACATATTTTCACTCTTACTAACAACTTCTAAAGCAGGTCTTTTTGAAGATATAAAGTTGCTAGCCTTTTCTAAATAATAGACACATGTGTAGAAGGAATATACTTCGAGAGTAAGCAGACACAACTCGAAAACCAATTGTGATACGATCAAGTACCATTGCATCTTCAAGTTTCTTTTATACAAAGTTGAATGTGAATATGTGAAATCGCTTCAGTTACTAGACTGCTACCATGATGGTTAAATGCATCAAGACGCTGAGCAATTTTCCCCATGTCTTTCAAAAATTCTTCGGGATTATCTACAACTTCCATCGAATAAGAAGCAAAGTGGAAGAAACGATCTTCTACCTCTTCTTTCCCAAAATGACTGAAATGAATTTTTGCAACTAATCTCGCCATTTCAATTCTATTAGAAAACGTATCCATTAACTTCAAAAGTAGAGTGCTAGTATCACCAATAACTGATTTGATGTTGATCTCATCTTTATGAAAAGTTATCACATAATCTTGAATAGCTCCCTTTAAGCTTTGTCTATGAAAACTTAATGTTCCACAATCATTTGAGAAAGACATTGTCATCCTTCATCTATCCCACCCGTTGTATGAAAATAACAAATGTTTTCATAAAGCATTTATTGAACGACTTTAACAAGCATGCATTACAAATTTTGAGTTTGAAACAGATAAAATAGATACAGTTGGTAGCTATCATATAAAGAGCAATGATGACCAAACATTACTTTAGAAGTTTTGAGATATGGAGGAAAAAAGCATTGATTATGAATGTAGCGACTACAATGGACACTTAAAAAGGGAACACTCAATTCCTTAAAAAGTTTAGTGACTTCGTGTTAGTGTTGATTAACTCTACTATCCCAAGGTGGAAGTAGAATATCATTGATGATTGAATTAGGAAATAGCTTCTTCTCCTTAGTAGGATCATTACAAAGGATATGTACAATACTGAAAGCAGCTAACCATCTTTTTAAGTCAATAAGAAAAGCATTTTCATTAGAAAAGCCATAGTCTTGCAAGTAGTGCTGATTAAGTCCATGGATGTGTTTTCTCGCCCATCTACCAGCGTTGGGATCACACTTGGCATGTTGATGGTAGACACTAGCAATTTGATATGACGAATTGTTAATAGCAATAGCACTGAGCTCCTGTACAGGTTCACCCTCACAATCCATAAAAATGATGATAGATGACTAAAAAGGAAACTACATATTTTAACTCATCTGATGAAGAGTCCTATAACATATTACAAAATGATGAACTACATCGATGCTGTTCACGACAAAATACACAAATACCATGATGGCAGCGAAGAAGTAAAATGTATCTGATAAGTCCACGTCTACGACACTCAAAGCACATGAGCGAATTGTCATAAGGTACAGATAGGTAAGGATTAGTGATTCTCCTCCTTTGACTTGCGTTTACCGGTAGCATTCTTCTCTGACTTGCGCTTCGTACCACTCTCGTTGAGGATTTGATCAATAATGACATGAACGTCTGGTTGCCTTGGTATATATAGGATGGATTGAGTATGCATCGATATAGAGGCTAATTTATTATTATGGTGATAGCCATAATATATTCCACTGATAGTAAAACCCATATTCCAAGGGGCATCTGCGAGGTCTTCACATCTGATGGGTGTTAGTTGATCTCCATCCTTTTTATAGTATGAGCACCAATGCTATAGTGGTAAAGAAAGCTTTGCACCATCCAATATCTTTCTATAAGGAGTATCATTGTCATCTTTCGCCTTCCATTCCTTACTAAGGGGAGTAGGGATGTTCATATTTAATGTTGCAAACTCTTCAATAATATCGAGTTGGCGACGTATGTATGGATTCAAAGGAATGACTGCGTAGTCCCCATACTGATTGTTCAATATCTCCACATCAGCGGAAGGAATCATTCCCGTTTGCAATCGTAATATATAAATAATCGTATACTATGATCGTAATAACGCATGGCTTGTCTGAATTTACGCTGTAGTGGGGTTGGATTATGTACCTTTGTTGTCTCTTCTAATGACCTCAACATAAGATTGCAGCGAACCTTGTAGCGCCTGAACACCATCTTGTCCTGTAAATGTAGTAGATGTAGTAGATGCCTGAAAAGAAAAGAGATGCCATTAAGTTAACACTCAAGCGAGGAGAGGGAGGAAAGTTTCGACTTACCATTTCAGTTGGATGATATGATAGTTGAGCTGAGAGAATGTGCGCCCTTCACTTGTGCGACTCAAAGATAGAATGATTGTTAATCTGTAAACCTCATTATTTATAGAGAAATGCTGGATTCTCATTGGACGACGATCCTCATTGGTCAAAGACATCAAGCTGATTCCCAATCTTGTCTCAGTTTTCTCGTCTGATGCTTTGTTCGCTCTCTAGAGCTCAAAGCACAAAATTCAACCTTCGTCACTTTTCCAACATGATCAAAAATCTTAAAGTCACTCTTAAGTCTTAACGAAGGGAGGTATTGTCAAACAGTGGTTTCCAATGAATGTGTCTGTCTCACTCTTAGATTTCAAACGAGCTATTGCACGACTTTCTACGATCCCTACAACCGAAGATTAAAGTCACTGTCAGCACTTTTTCTCTGAAAATTCATTGGAAACAATGTTTCTAGACCTAAAATTGGCCAAAAAGCCCAAATCCGCGGTCCATTTTACCGTCCGAGGCTTAGTTTAGCCGCTACAGACCAAAAACACAAATTCTAACTCTGCCGTTTTTCAGAGATGCTCAAAAATCGTTTTTTCGCTCTCAAGACTAAACGAAGAAAGGTATAAAGAAGCCGTTTCTTACAATGAATCTGTCTCACTCTTAGCTTTCAAACGAGCTATTGCACGACTTTCTACGATCCCTACAACCCAAGATTGATGTCACTGTCCAGAAGGGGGTCAGCACCTTCTCAAAATTTATTGGAAACAATGTCCCTATACCTAAAATTGGCCAAAAAGCCCAAATCCGCGGTCCATTTTGACGTCCGAGGCTTAGTTTAGCCGATACAGACCAAAAACCACCAGGACGGCCGACCACGACCAACCCGGACGGCCGACCCAGACAACAACTCACTCACGCTCACGAGGGGGGGGCGCTGTGCGCAAATGGGAGGATTCCTTACTATTATTATATCTTTCCTAACAGAAAAAGAATTTCTTTGGGACTAAGTGGTACGCGGCGAACATGTTAAGATCTCAAGTGGTACTGAGACATGAAAAGGTTGGGAGCCACTGGTGTATGTGAATAAATTCTGTTCAAAGGAGATCAATAGTGACAAGGAAGCCGCTAACATAAGTTGAGCTGTGATCATAGACATAGTAAAACTAATGAAAGGATAGACTTGACACGCACTCGCTTTTTTACTCTGTGAATTTAATTCAGCGCCGCTGCTGCTATTCCGTCGTCATGAAAAAATGGGAGGAAAGAGAATCCACGTCCAGAGCCGAAAAGAATCAAGAGCATCGTTGAGAAAAGTTGAGGACAACATGGAGTCCCCGCTCTTCACGTGCCTGCGGTAAAGCAGTGCCTTCCTGGCTAATTTACGCTATCAACTGATAGTCCGGCGGCCTTGTGGTTAGAGGGCATTCTTGCACCAACGTCTCTGATTCGAACCAGGGTTGAATTCGGGTCGGGTCCACCGCTCCGAGTCCATGGACCCGGACTGTAAATTCTCTATTCCGTCGCTTGTTTGTAAATCTAATAACATATGACCGCTGGCACTTGTAAAATTACTGTAAATTAGTATAAGAAATCTGGAGATTTATAGGCTACGTCGTGCGACTATATCTACATGTAGCTACATAGCCTACCAAGCCCGTGCATGTTTGGTTTCCAGATGACTAAACTAAAAGATGATATACGGTAATAATTTACATCATGATTTCTAAATGATGACTAATGGTGACGAATGACTCTAAGCCTAGTCAATAATTGGTAACCTGCATGCTGCAGAGTTATAGCCTAAACAAGTACATTTTAGCTGCGTGGCCCTACAAAATGCATAGCTACGTTTTTAGGCTACCGATGCATCAGGGTTTATCGCTTATAGGCTTGCATTAAAATTACTTGCTTTATGCCAAGGCTATCACAATAGGTCGGCCCTTAAACTTGTACTCCTAATGAAGGTATTGAATCGTGTGAATAGGTTGTCATACAGGCCTAAAATATGGGCCTAGATGGAAAGCGATGTATGTACAGCAGGGATCCGCCCTTTGCATAGGCGTGGGCCTACTGTTTTTTGGTTTTGGTGGTCTCCGTGGCACAGTGGTTAAGTGCTTGTCCTAGCGATCTTTCGGTCCAGAGGTCGAGCCCCGAAAGTCGTCAGGAAGGGCAATCGGACTAGATCACAGTGCTCCAGATTAAAGTCTGACTGTGTTAGCACCGTCCAAGTCCCCCAGTAAAGGGTAGTAGTGACGTCTAAAACCATTCATTGATGGAGGTGTGCGCGGGTCTGCCTGAACCAAAGCCCCCGGGTCGTCCAGGTCCTTGACCCGGACGATCCGGAAACCGGATTGAATTCAGATCCGAACCCATCACGGTTGCTGTATCTATTGAGACATAGAGTCTATTCTTCTGGTGCTTAATTTTTCATTTCTGTGCAGAAGAGGCAGTCAAGTTTCAGAAATGCTATTTTTTTAGTTTATCCAAAGAGTACATCCAAAGTCTTTTGACAAATTTGATATCAAAAGCCAATCTTCAAATTTGGACTGAAACAATTTTTTGTCATCTTGCTTGCGATGTTTGACCGCAGATTGTCTATTAGCCCGTCCTACTGAAAACTTGCTTCCCAGATACCAATCTCAGATGAAATCGACACTTGGCCGATTTATATTAAATGACCTTTTTTACTCATACATCAATAAAGATGGATTGCCAGTAATATGCGCCACAAAAACTCCACATCAGAATATGACCCAATGCAATTTTTGTTTCACATTTCCGTAAAACGTCTCATCGCATAATTAAGCACTTAAACACATGTGCCTTTGTGAAAAAAATGCTCAAACATGAAGCTTTAGTCACTATCTTCATTCCTATGAAAAAAGAACCACCAGTTCCAACGCAATACCTAACTGTGCACCCATTTACGCAATCGCTAAATTTCGGATAAAACCTTTTGCCAACTTATGGACGCCAGATAATGAAAAACTGAAATTACAAGCGAATACAGAACGATTCCAGTCTATTATTTAAAGTCGTAGGCGATGCATTTTTCTACGATGCATTGAAGAATCAATCAGTGACAGCCACGGAGATGGATTCGTCTGTCGCTGTTACTCTAGAGGTGACGCGATTCTACCTCGGCCAATGTATGCAATGGTAGAGAGATGTGGAATGATCGCTCTCCCTTTGGCATACGTGATTGGCCAAGCGCGCGCAATGCGTAAGGAAAGTTGTATCAAGGAAAACACGAGCTGTCGTTGTCACATTGAAGACCATAGAAGTAGATAATAGTACACTACATGTAGAATGGAAGTTTGATATCTTGCTTATGTACAATGATGGCACATGGAAAAATCTATGGTTTGCAGATCGGTTTAGATCTAATGCATTGTATCATAGTCAAACTATTTGTCAAGTTAGTTGTGGAAGTGGGTGACAGCAAATTAATGCAGGATTTTCTTGAAGAGAATTTTAAGTGAGATGATGGTATTGTTTCATTATGAAATAGCTCACTATTCTAATGGTTAATATGCTGTTTCTATACGTAGCAGTCATTGACAACCATTATCCATTTTTTCAATACTGGAGAACGATTTAAAATTTGTTTCACAGAGCCATGATTGTGAGTGGTCAGGGGACTGGTTATGAGAACATCTCAAGAATTCACAGATAAAAATTCTTAATTATTGGATAATTTCTCCTTGAAGCGGTAACGAAACCTAGCGCTTTTTTAAAATAATCACAATGAAAGCTTCTTTAGCTACAATCATCACTCAGATAAATTAAATGTCTCTGGAACTTTTCAATTATTCATTGAATGACACATGTGATATAGTGCGATGATATTTTGGAAGCTGACATTTGAAAGCATGCAAAGATTTTGAAAATTGTTCGAATATAATGAGCAGGGAAGTTCCTCAAAGTAAAATGAATGTTGTAAGCTTTATTGGCCTCTGATTTCAAGCTAGAGTAATGCATTTTTTGTAAATCGACATTACAAGTTGCATATATGTCTGATTATACCCTTGATAGATTATAGGAACGATATTTCAAAATGATGAACGTACAGAACGTTTTAAAGGATTTCTTTCTTTATCATCCTGTCGCTGCAGTTTTCTGTAAATTCATTATTGCTTTTGTACACATGATCTTTGGACAAGGGGCAACAATCCAGATCACAAATTGGCTTGATAAATATAAATGCCAACCAGAAAACAAGGAAACCAGCTCGTAAAATTTGCATTTTGCCCCAACTAAGTTCCCCCGGCGTGTGCCATAATTTTCATGCAATTTCCATTCTAGGACTTTCTATGGTATTGTTAATTTCTATGTTGAAGACCCTATCTTTGACTCAATGTTTCGTCGTGATAAATTCATCAAGCGGAATTATTATTCACATCGTTCCACTCCTTACGATCCAAATTTACTGACTGTGTACGTTCAATGCGGTGTCAATGATTTAGTTTGTCAGAATTCAGATTTGAATTCGCAGTATGTTCAATGGAAAATGGATCTCTCTGCCCCTCGGGACTAGTTCTTGGCGTGCCCATCAGTATTGAAGAATGTCATATCTTGACAAAACAACGCACACAAAGCAATTTGTCTTTGTGGTGACAACAATCAATCGGATACCGAAGCTAGCTAACAATATATGAGGATTAATTACCATGTGCAACAATGGAATGACGCCCTATTGAAAGTCCGCCAATGATAGATAGACACAATGATAAACTGAATTAGCAGACGGGAAATTATTGCTGAAGAATGAACTGTTTGAGTACATGAAAAAAATGAGATGTACATGATTACCTTAAAAGAATACGCAAACCACAAAAGAGAGGGGAGCTAAAGAGATATTGAATAGAAGCTCCGTTTCAGCAGCATAGTTGATCAAAAAGATAGAAGGAGAGCCAAAGCTGCAATATATGTCATCAATTATCATATACATATATATTGTTTTTCCTATAATAACCCAATATTTCGGCTGTCACAGCCAGCTTCAGGGGAGCAAAGGTTTACAAGTTCGAATGGATTTCAAAATTTCTTAAAAGTCTATGGCATATTTGGCAACACAAGTAAGGATCATAGCACTGCAAAGGCGGTTCCCACCGCAGCCGCCAGCAGCCATGATAGCTCAATTTCCAGATCAGGTCAACCAGCCATGCACTCTCCAGCAAAATGCACTCTCAGATATGGCTGATTGACCTGATCTGGAAATTGAGCTATCATGGCTGCTGGCGGCTGCGGTGGGAACCGCCTTTGCAGTGCTATGATCCTTACTTGTGTTGCCAAATATGCCATAGACTTTTAAGAAATTTTGAAATCCATACGAACTTGTAAACCTTTGCTCCCCTGAAGCTGGCTGTGACAGCCGAAATATTGGGTTATTATAGGAAAAACAATATATATGATAATTGATGACATATATTGCAGCTTTGGCTCTCCTTCTATCTTTTTAGATATTGAATAAATCAACAATGTAATACAGGGTGATTTTTAAGTCCTTACCTTGCTTTCAATCAATGTCACGGACGCTACATTTATCGGATTTATCGGATCGCCAAATACTTTTCACCAAAATGTACCTGAGGCTCTAAAGTTTTATTATGCATACGTGTTGTTATTTAGAAGACCACTATCACAAATCAAAAATGATAAATTGAGTATATTTAGTACTTAAACCTCGATAACGAATTCTGGTATAACGTTACTTCACTCTATTCTAACATGAAAATTTAACATTCAAATTGATATGCGTCACTGGAAAGAATTCGAATAATTTAGTTCATTGTGCATGGCATCAGTGCATTGCGAAATGGCAATAGAACTCATAGATATTTTAACTCATAAATCTGATTATCGATTGAAAATTCAAGCATCGTCAACTTAGGCATTTGAAAATGCAAACGTTTGTTGTTAAAACACAGCGTGATTGCATTTGTTAACAGAATGGTGACTGTCGAGGACTGTATTAAAGTTGTTCTTCTCATGGCAAAGTTTGATTCAGTGACATAAGTTGAAAGACATCTTAGAAATGGAAGGGTATCGAGCATTCCGACTCATAAGACAATGAGATCAATCTTCAACACGTTTAAGGAGACTGGTTCAGCTTTGGAGGCACCCCAATGTGGTAGACCTCGGCGCTATGACGACAAGATTGACGAAATTAAAGACATCTTCGAAGAATATCCTTCTACATCGATCCGGCAAGCAGCTGCAATTGCTGAGATTTCTTTCTCTACGGTCGGAGCGTGCTGCATTACGATTTGAACCGTATAGACTTTCTTTTTGTTGGCAACTGGTCGCCGATGATAAAGCCGCGAGAGTAACTATGTGCAGTGAATTCCAACAGTGGATCGCCGCCGATGAGAACTTTTTGAACAGACTATGTTTCTCTGACAAGGCTACGTTCCTTTTATTAGCATTCTACGTATTGCTGCAACATGCGGTTCTAATCTTGACAGCAAAGATCTGTTGCAGTACATTGAATATCTGAAGAGAATGACAACTATTAAGTCAATACAAGACACCAACACCCTTGATTCCCCGACTGCACTCGCCCGACCTAGGAATGTGTATTAGATGCTGAGAATTTTTGCATATACAGTAAATGTGTACAATTGGTGACTATCAGATCCATCTAACCATCAAAACACATTTAGAAGGCTTAGAATATGTTATTCAAGCCAGAGTTTATGAGTTTGCATTATATATCAGTAATTCCCATGTAGAATGTCTTTTTTAGTGGAATTTTCAAAAAGCATGTTTTAAAACATCCAGACTATAGTCTGTATACACTGTAAAGCGCTCAATACCAATCACATAAGAGGGACGCATACCAAAATATTTTTTGGTATATTTCTGTATTCTCTCGGTATGTATTTGTATGCTTTTCGTATGTTATTTCAAATGTGGTATGCTTTACATACTAAAGCCATACCAGCACAATGTTAAAGGAAAGCATCAATGATTTCTAATATATGTTGATTTTAGGCCTTTTGTCAATAAATATCACACTAATGTTACTACTGTTGACATTTAAGACTCCTACTTTCAATACTGAATTCGATTTTAATACACGTAAGTCTAAGGCATTTCATGAATAATCAACAAGATTTCATCCATCAACAATTATGCATAATGTAATTTTGAAATTAAGCATATTATCAATCCGAATAAAGACACATGTAATGCATGACGCAAAAATATGATTAGAATGAAAAAAAATTGGTTTTTCATGTAAAATGTGAAGGTAAACCTCACTTTATAATAAGAATGTTTATTATCGACGCGTTTCGGTTCGGAGCACTGCGAATATCAAGACAAACTGGGTGAAAATGATTGTAATTTACACTGTAACATACAAAAAACTCAAAAATCAAGGATGCATACAGAGTGAAAAACAGACGCACATTGAGGGCATAGAGATAGGGAGAACGAAACTAGAAAATAGAATTATCGCAGACAGAACCACAGAACTAAGAATAAGGTGCAATTTAAATAGAACAAAACCTCTGATTGAGGTGAGAGGATCAACGAAAGAAAAACCGGAATTAAAATTCCTACAATTACGGTCAGAACTAATAAAAGCGGATTCAAAAATACGACGAAGGCTAACATCAGAACTCCTTTTTAAAACAACAAAATTATCAAAATCAGGGTCGTGGTTATTACTAAAAGAATGAACCGAAAGGGCAATTATTATGTGTCGAAGGAACTGACTGCATGACGGTGCTCCTTCATCCGAACATCAAAACTCCTACCAGTTTCTACTATATACGACTTAGAACAATCCTTACAAGAAATACGATACACACCTTTACTATTATTACACTTTCGGGACGAGTTATTAATTAATCTAGATTTCAAGCTATTAGGATAAGTGAAGGCAATACGGGTATTATTTAAGTGCGCTAAGCGACGATTAACCGGGTTATCTAAAATATGCGATGAAATGCGGCGTTACTTTCACAATAAATCCAATCTACGAGTAGTTAAATACCACACTTTCACAAAGAAATATTCACGAGTGGTATTACTGGAAAAATGTCATTTGACAGTAGTGTTTAATATAACTTATTTTTTGCCATGTAACTTAAAGCTCTTGATACTAAACACATACGAATGAGGACGAATTTGCATCGGTTCTCTTATATAAAACATACGAACAACTGGTATTTAATTGTAAAACAGCCAATCACAAATAGAATAGTTCGTATCGGCTACATACCAAATCACGCTACGCAAGTACAGCGAGATTTCGTATGAAAAACATACCAGATCTCTGTAAACATACGAGAATCTCGTATCAGATGTTAGTTTCAAATTGTATGTGATTTTGGTATATGTTTGTATGTAATTTTCGTATCCAGCGGTTACAGTGTACACACTCTACAATATAATCCATGTCATTACTATGATTTGATTTTCTATTTTTTCAGTGACTATTGAAAATGCTCTTAGAGTTGCTGATTGTGAATTTTATAACATTCCTTTTGGAGAAGCCGATTATATCATTGTAAAGCAATATTTGGAGCGGAAGCCGCGTGCATTTGCTATTCTCAGTAACGACAGCGATTTCGCCGTTTTCAAGGATTGTTTGTTTATGCCGTTGGACTATTTTGATAGGGATAAATTTATGGATGAGTACTTTAATGCACAATTTGGACAGCAGCAAGAACAAGTATGTCATCTATAAGTGCTTGTATGTAAAATTGGCGAAACCCCCGGTTTTTTAACAGAAATCCAAGAGCCCAAACTTGGGTTTTTAACATAAAATTTTACGTAGTTGCGTTTCTAGTTGACCTCCCCTATGTTGCATACGCAAGAATTATCAGGATTTCAGGCAATATATTCATAAATCTGATGTGATAAAGCTTATCGCCGATGGAATTGCGACAATTCATTTGCTTTATGTCTGCCTTATTGCATTCAGGGTGGCGGCCGAGCCCAGGAATCGCCCTTAAATTTTAGCGAAATAGCCAATTAGCCCTGAAATAGCCCCCGGAATGCCATGATTTTGGCCACTGAGTTAAATGAGCATAATTTATTGATTTCAGCTGCTATGATTACGGCTTTTATTGAACCCACCATTTCTATTAAGTTTCTTCGAATCTTAATTGAAATAACTAATTGTTTGCACAATCAGATGAAATATTCATGAATTCGTTTCATTTCCAAGTGATGTTTGTGAGGCGATGGTTATGTCGTTGACGTGTCATCTCTAATGATGAAGTTTTGTAAATAAGCATTGTTGTATCTTGCAAAAACAATTTGTGGTTATTCACATCGTATTCGTATATGCAGGTATTAACTCTCAATCAGTAGACAGAGATGGCCAAAAATCGTTTTCTGTTTTTTTTGTGTTTCTTAACGCGCTTGCGTGCAATTTCGCAACAGACTCGTCATGCGGCCAATTGGCACATTATGCAGCCTCTAATGATGTAATTAAAGTTGCGAGTCTTACGCAGTAAAAAAAGTCCAAAATCTTGCCAACAATATTCTATCAACGCTGCTGCTGACAAAAAGTGCATCGGAGTTTTCTTTGGTATCTTGAATAAAAGTCTGACTATTACTAAGTGATGAGTTTAAAAACCTCACAGTAAATTAAAATGCATGGCTAAGTAAAGCCTTGTTTAGCAAAATGACCAAAAATAAGTATCACTTTCATCTCCATATTTTAAATACGTGCATATACCTAGATAAACTTACATAACGTACATTTTGCTTAATATTAATTGCTTAAATCTACGATCTACGTACGCATGGGGTGCGCAAAGCCTCGGTAGGTCTGACTTTAACTCTCATGAGTTACTCGGCGGTCTTGACTTATGTTGTACTGGCAATATTTATCGCTGAAGTTACTGAAATCTATCAATGTGTGTAGAACGTTGTTAAAGCATTGTGATACAGTAGAATTCGCATATATCGGCGGCTCAAGGGACAGTCGAAAACCGCCGATATATGCAAACTTCCTGAATTTTGAAGTTTTGTGAAATCTACACGAGCTCTGAGATCATGCCATGCATCATACAATGTATATACGTGTATTGACTCATGAATTATTGCGTTTCTATACTTAAATACAGTACATGTACATATTGACTTATTGTCCAACATGTACAGTACATAAAGTAAAAAAATTCTTCACATACCGTGGTATAGTCATGCTCCTCTTCGAAAATTTCTTCTTATTGGCAAGTTTTCGGTGATCCACCCTTCCTCAGGCACGACAAGTTGAGAGTGAACAAGACAAGCTGGCAAACAAGCACAATCACTGTTAAACACAAATTACTTAAAACACGCCACTCTATGACGCCAAGGTCACAATTAAGCCACGCTTACTGTCCACTATACTCTATCAAAAACTTAAACGCATTAGGATACTACTGGCTACAGAACAATAAAACGTTAAATACATAAAAACACGAAATGCTTAGTACAGAAAGAAGCAGTCACCGATAGAGAGACTTCCACACGCGGTCCACTGCAACTCCACAGTCTCGGTTGAACGTGTCGTTGCTGAGGATATGAAAACCTTCTTTTATCCTCCTCCGTCTCCAGTTCACTTCAATTCCTATGACCTCGAATGTGTCGAATGCAGGACGATGATTCATCCTATGACAGTGCTCACTGATTGCAGACCTTGTGTTCATCTCGCGCGTATCCTTCTCGTGTTCTTTCTTCCTCTCCCTTGCTCTTCGAGATGTCTCACCCACGTAGCACTTGTCACCACAGAATTAGATTCATCTGCGCGTGCTTCGGTTTCCTAGAAAGGAAGAATTGTATGCAACCTTAATGTCGAAATGGCACATTACAGCTCCTTCCCGAATGGATAATTCGTGTATCACTTGCTATTGGAAATGGCAAACAATAAGCTGTCAGCAGGGGACACCAGAGCCAGTGAGAGATGGGTGCGTGCTGTGATATCACTTTGCACACACCAAAACACATATGGCTGTCTGGCTAACATTCGATTCAGTGTATGCACTATACAGTGAGCAATGCCGAGGAGAGGATGTGAAATCATCAAGTGAACTAATTTTCGTACGCCTGCCACTTTCTTTAATAATGATCGGAAGGGCCAACATTATGGAGAAAACTTGTGGGCAATGATCTGAAGTCTTAGAATCTGAAGGAATTTTGGCAATCGAAGCACTTTGCTGGAACTCACATTAATCCGCAAGCGACGCACGACTTTTTTTCCTATCTCTGTAAGGTATTAGGAATTCCGTTTTGCCCACTTAATAGGTTCCTCTATGTGCCGTCGATTTCGCATTAATCACACTTCTAGCAAACCGAAGCAGATAAACAAAATATTTAATTCTGTGCTTGTCACATTCTCCACACTTCTGCCTGTAAATCACCCCTCTTCGTTCTGTACTTAAGCATTTCGTGTTTTATGTATTTACTTTTACTGTTCTGTAGCCAGTAGTATCCTAATGCGTTTAAGTTTGTTGATAGAGTGTAGTGGACAGTAGCGTGGCTTAATTGTGACCTTGGCGTCAGTAGAGTGGCGTGTTTTTAAGTAATTTGTGTTTAACAGTGATTGTGCATGTTTGCCAGCTTGTCTTGTTCACTCTCAACCAGGGGCGTAACAACCACCCCCGCTGGCCCCGCGTTGCGGGGGGGCCCGAGCCTTGGATCAAGTTGGGGGGCCCCCAACCTGCCAACTTATTCCTATATCACGTAGGATATATCTACTGCTATCATATTCATCAATTTTGTGGAGAAGTCTTGCCTGCATGACCTCTCAATAGTAGCCTACTGAGGCTGAAGGATGCGGCATTGCTTCTTCCATCTCTTATTATGCAAGCAACACGTGGCTTTCCTATCAACATGAAAAGATGTTGAACTTAACCAAGGCGTCAAGTCCTTTATGAAGGGGTGGAAAATCTCTAGTTTGTTTATGTTTACAGCAAGTCAGAGCTGTGGCTGGATGGTGATGACTTGCTGCGATAAACCGATTTCATGTGATGCACTCACAGAGATGGATTCATTTCGCCTGTCTGTGGGTTGTATGTATGCGTTCCTTTTTTACTGGCCGAGGTACAACACTAGCAGATACCGAAAAGCCAGCGCTGAATGATAGAAACAGACAGGGGAGCAATCACCTCCCTTCCACTTGCGTGATTGGCCGAGCACGATCAACGCACATCATGAAGGAGCGCACAAGCGACAATCGTCAAATTGGCAATCATTCTATCATACAAAAAGTACTTGCTTGCGACTCAATTTTTCTCCGTGATGAATTCGTCAAATCGGAATATAATTTGCATCATTCGAATCCTCATGATCGGAACCTGCTGACTGTGTAAGTTTCATGTGACATCAACATGCTAGTTCGTCAGAATTCAGACTTCAATTTGCATTACGTTCAAACGGAAATTTGGTCTTCCTGCCCCTGATTGTCCAATGAGAGTACTTTCAGTTATCATTGGTTCTTGATAACTTCATTTAAGCGAGAACAACCAAATGGAGTCACTTATCATTGCAAGCTTCCGAAGTTTGACGTTCAACGACAGAATTTTTCAGCAATTGATATTTTGACTTGATTTGGAAAAGTAAGTATAGTCTTCAACGATGAAAATAATGAACTGATGATGCATTTACACATTCAAAGTCAATGGTGTAATACGGTATGGAGTAACCTCCTCAGCGGCTTAGTGCCTGGCCGCTGCGTCATTACTGGCAGCAGTAGCGACTAACTTCGACGTGTCGGCCCTCGCTACTGGGACACCTTCCCAGGTGGTCGACTCTGGTGGGAACGTGGAATTTATTCCGCTGAGTGAAGCAGTCGAAGGAAAAAATCCAAGGCATAGGTGCACCATTGACTTGGCCATGAGAATTAGGATGACCCCAGTGACGGCTGGCCACCACTTGCTGCATGTTTTAATAGTAAGATAGGAATTCCTCCCCTACTTCGTCCGGATGACCTGTCTGAGTGTTGTGTCGAAAGCAACAGATTCGACAGTCTGAGAAGCTAGCGGGTACCCTGATCGGATGCCATCTGAGAAGGACCAACCTGAGAGTGGAAACGGAAGTTTCCAGTTGCGATCGATTCGCCAGCAGCTCCGGTCATGAGGCATTGGCGCGCCTCATCTCGGAAGTAGTTAAGTTAGGGTCAACTTTTAGACCTACTGTACATTATTATGGCTTATTTGGTATCAATTAGGCCTACTATTAGGTCCCCTTATTTGGTATCAATTCCTACAGCTAATCTTCAAGGGTAGCGGTATTTTAAATTCGATATTGTCATATAGTCGTCAATAGCCTGATCTACATGTTCATGTAGTAAGCTTCCGTTGCACAATATTGAAAATATTGCTGCCTCAAGCACTTAATGTACATGTGTAAATGTGAGATACAACGATCAAGCTCATAATAAAGCTTGATAAAAGAACAAAATTAGGCCTATGTGGTGTTAATCTGAATTTCGGTCTAAAGTCGCAAGTAGTAAGAAAACGGCGAACACCAGATAGCGCAAGATGGCCGCCATCGCTGAGTCCCCCCCCCCTCTGGTCCGCCAGTGTCGTGATGTGCCGGCGAGGTTCTGCTGCCGTCCCCCCCCCCTCTGGACCGTCAGTGTGTGAGTCTTGGGTGTCTGTGTGCGACCGCCTGGTGGACTTGGGCGACCGTCTAGGTTGACGTGGGCGACCGTCTAGGTTGTCTTGGTTAACCTGTGGTATGTTTTGGTGTGTAGTGTCGAAACGCGGCCTCGGATGTGAAAACGGAGGCCAGATTCGGATTCAGCGTGAAATTCTGCATCTGTATGGTGAATTTGAAAGCAATCGGAGATAAAAATTTTTCGCTGACGTCCCCCCCCCTTTGATCTAACTTTGGTTCTAGTGGACGGATTTTGTTCGTTCGACTTGCATTGGAAAGAGGATGAAACACTGCTCGACCGCATTTTTCGTTGCGAGTCAATCGGAGCAGCCGTTCAAAAGTTAGAGCGGTTACAAGATTTTAGGTCGGAGCTCACCTGAAAAAATCCTAAGTGTCAGAGTGACTTTGTATGGGAAAAATTAAAAATTTTCCAAAGTGTGGAATTTCGACCTGGGACCTTTACCAAAGTTTGTTTCATCAAATTTCGCTGACCCCCCCCCTTTGATCTAACTTTGGTTCTAGTGGACGGATTTTGTTCGTTCGACTTGCATTGGAAAGAGGATGAAACACTGCTCGACCGCATTTTTCGTTGCGAGTCAATCGGAGCAGCCGTTCAAAAGTTAGAGCGGTTACAAGATTTTAGGTCGGAGCTCACCTGAAAAAATCCTAAGTGTCAGAGTGAGCTCCGACCTAAAATCTTGTAACCGCTCTAACTTTTGAACGGCTGCTCCGATTGACTCGCAACGAAAAATGCGGTCGAGCAGTGTTTCATCCTCTTTCCAATGCAAGTCGAACGAACAAAATCCGTCCACTAGAACCAAAGTTAGATCAAAGGGGGGGTCAGCGAAATTTGATGAAACAAACTTTGGTAAAGGTCCCAGGTCGAAATTCCACACTTTGGAAAATTTTTAATTTTTCCCATACAAAGTCACTCTGACACTTAGGATTTTTTCAGGTGAGCTCCGACCTAAAATCTTGTAACCGCTCTAACTTTTGAACGGCTGCTCCGATTGACTCGCAACGAAAAATGCGGTCGAGCAGTGTTTCATCCTCTTTCCAATGCAAGTCGAACGAACAAAATCCGTCCACTAGAACCAAAGTTAGATCAAAGGGGGGGGGTCAGCGAAATTTGATGAAACAAACTTTGGTAAAGGTCCCAGGTCGAAATTCCACACTTTGGAAAATTTTTAATTTTTCCCATACAAAGTCACTCTGACACTTAGGATTTTTTCAGGTGAGCTCCGACCTAAAATCTTGTAACCGCTCTAACTTTTGAACGGCTGCTCCGATTGACTCGCAACGAAAAATGCGGTCGAGCAGTGTTTCATCCTCTTTCCAATGCAAGTCGAACGAACAAAATCCGTCCACTAGAACCAAAGTTAGATCAAAGGGGGGGGGACGTCAGCGAAATTTGATGAAACAAACTTTGGTAAAGGTCCCAGGTCGAAATTCCACACTTTGGAAAATTTTTAATTTTTCCCATACAAAGTCACTCTGACACTTAGGATTTTTTCAGGTGAGCTCCGACCTAAAATCTTAAATGGCGTCTCACATGTAAACGAAGACAGATAGGAACAAGCCGATTCTTTCACTGAATTTGTCTCACTCTTAGCTTTCAAATGACACCTCACTCGACAAAATCCGTCCACTGGAAGCCAAGATCGAAGCAAGCTGTCCAGAGGGGGGGGGACGTCAGCGAAATTTGATGGAAAATGTTTTGGTAAAGGTCCCAGGTCAAAATTCGGAAGTTTTAAATTTTTCAAAATTTTCACCACACTGGAGCTCCCACACTTAGGAATTTTTTCACTTGTGGCATGTTACATGGTCATGTGCTGACACACCAACTTCCCGTGGTCATATGAGAATGGTTCAGGTGTCATATTGTAAAGAATGATGAGACAAATCGTTTGCAACAAACCGCATGTCGCTACGATGAATACTTTCGGAGATAGAGCCATTTTAAGTTTTCTTCCGAGCATATATAAACCCCCGACAACGCAAGTCTGATCACTTCATCGAAAGACGAGGTAAGCGACGGTCGTCGCTCTGAGCTCCCGATATCGGGTTGCAAAGGACTCTATCTTTTGAAGTAGGCAAGCTATCTTCTTACTTCAAAGTTTGTGTGATAGAGTTTGATAGTGTCTTTACTACTGATAAAATTTTTTAAAAGTAGTATGAGTAGTAAAATGCGGAATTTTTTAAAAATTCTTAATTTTCAGTTTTTTCAAAGTTTTAACATGTAGACTAAGGTTTTCAAGTATGCTGAGTTCAAATCTGCTATCAGATTTGAAATGTAACTAAGTCTAAGGCAGCTTTGAGGGGTTGGATCCCAGCTACTGATCACTACCTTTGACTCGGCGTTCCTGTTACCACTTCGGGGCAGTGACAATGATGTCTTCAGCTGTAAAGAGCGGGTATCGGGGAAGATCTCTCACTTCCCTAGTGATCAGTACAAGGCCTTCGGGCTGTCGACGGGATCTAGTGCCACTCACTACACTCAAATCTATCATTCCTCACTAAGTGTAAAATCATTCTTTTCCGTTTGCTATCAAACGTTTACGGAATTATAATCATTGTTTTCCCCTTTTCACTTCAGAAAATGGTTAACTACAACAATGCAAAGACGGCTTTTAAGCTTTGCGTCTGCTCAAAGATTTTTCGTAGCGATGCCTTTAAGAAGCATTCTTGTGCACATAAGCGAATGGTAGGGGGCATTCGATACTTTTGTAGCAGCCATAATGCATCTCGCCTTGTCGAGACGCTACCGGAGTGGCATGCCAAGCATAGCAGCTGCAGTCAACCAGAGCTGACTGAGGAGGCGAAGCAAAGTCTCTTCAGCTCAGAGTTGAAAGCTCTGGAGACTCAGTGTGCTATCGAGGCTATCACGTCAGCAAAGCCTCCCTCATCTTGTGCACCAGCAAAGGCTCTCTCGCCCACCCCGATTCTAGAGGCTCAGTCTGCTGTCGAGTCTATCACGACAGCAGAGGCTCCATCTTCTAGCATGCCAGCAAAGGCTCTCTCACCCACTCCGATTGAGTCTTCTCCGAAGTCGAGTAAATCCTCCTCCTCCTCCTCTAGCGATGAGTCGGCTACAAGTAGCAGCGACAGTGAGGAAGAGGAGGAGGATAAAGGCTCGACGAAGGTTGACCTAGTCGAGAGTGTCTACCTCGATAGCGAGGTAGAGTCGGTGAGGGACGTTGACCTCGATAGCGAGGTGCAGCCGGCTAAGTTATCAACCAGTGGTGGGATTGCGGCTCAATGTCGCAACTTCATTATGCGCCCACCACTGGTTGATAACTATGACAAGCTGAAGAATGAGTTGGAGGTGTGGAAGAGGGACTGTTTCTTCTATAAAGCGAGTTCCGAGAACCTCTCGCGAGTCACTCAGGAGCTCAAGAAGACTCAAGCTAGTCTTTTTGAGAAAGAAGGAGAGCTCGATCGCGAGAGGTTCTCGCACCTCGCTAGTAAGGCTAAAGAAGAGCAGCTCCTCATCGAGAGAGAGAGTCAGGAGAAGGAGTTAAGAAAGATGAGGGAGGAGGTGGAAGGGCTGCGAAAGCAGTTGGGGAAGGTGGTGGCGACTAATCAGGAGCTGCACCAGCAAGTAATGAGTAGCAGTACTCGACGATCAAGTCGCCTCCACATTCCCCTTGACAAGAAAGGACGTGTGCCCGCAAGACCGCTCCTCTGTGAACGTGGCAGAGACGAGATGTGTTATAGCAGGGCTAAAAAAGGTATCGAATGCCTTCACTTTACATTCGACCACAAGGAGGCGATCACAGGATTCCTGTTCGAGCCACGTCCTGAGAAGATCTGTAAGTTTAAAACAAGTAACTTAGAGTTCAAGATAATAACTAACAACTTCTTTCTTTACAGATATCAAAGAGAAGCGACCACCTGCTTCCGTGAACGAGCCGGAGGCGAAGCGGCAAGCTTGAGTCCTTGAATTATCCCGAGAATGAACCATCGGCTCTCTTAAGGGCCACCATGGGGCAAGACATGATAGAACCTCCACGCGGTTTGCCCTGGGCAGTCTTCGGACTGGCGAATACTATCATTAAGTTGAATCTGCTATCAGTCAACTTGAACGTTGCAAATGAAGTTCGGTGTAATACTTCCTTTCGACGGGCGTTCCTGTAAAGGGCGGCGGTGAAACCCGTAGCTATGTATACCGCAAGGGACATTCGGCAATGGTCAATCTTGTTAAACCTCTCTGCGTCATGTTTGCAAGTGATTGCCTCTGTCTCAACGTAGTATGCATTCGCGCCAGGGCGACATTTAGCCAACTGTCGAAGGTTGCCTAAAACTTTCCATTGCATACGTTATGAGAGCCATGAGTTCTACCTGTCTCTATCAATGAGACGAATTGATGAATGGAATGAAAGGGAGGATACTCACGCGCCACACGCAACATAACACACTTCTCTCTTCCGTAGTCTAACAAGCTCTTTACACATGGATCGCAGTCGATTGCTATCCCTGAAGCATTCTGATTCGCTGTTGAGCAATTCATTGTTGAAAACCCTATATAAGCTAGAAGATTGTAGCGCTTCTCATTCAATTTGAAGTCACGATGGAAGCCACATCTGCCGACAACATTCCCGTCTTCATTGATGAAGATAACGCCATTCCCGAGTTCGTCATCCTCGACGAGTGGGATGAGGATGAGAAGAAGGGGAAGATCAAGAGGATCATTTGGACGGATGAGGTGTGGACTCCAAATACCACCCGCATCCGAAAGGTGCCGGATGCACCAGTACGACCTCGGCGGTATAGGGTTTATGACAATCTAAGCGTCATACCCCTTGACTATTCAAGCCAATAGTCAACCTAATCCCGAGAATGAACCATCGGCTCTCTTAAGGGCCACCATGGGGCAAGACATGATAGAACCTCCACGCGGTTTGCCCTGGGCAGTCTTCGGACTGGCGAATACTATCATTAAGTTGAATCTGCTATCAGTCAACTTGAACGTTGCAAATGAAGTTCGGTGTAATACTTCCTTTCGACGGGCGTTCCTGTAAAGGGCGGCGGTGAAACCCGTAGCTATGTATACCGCAAGGGACATTCGGCAATGGTCAATCTTGTTAAACCTCTCTGCGTCATGTTTGCAAGTGATTGCCTCTGTCTCAACGTAGTATGCATTCGCGCCAGGGCGACATTTAGCCAACTGTCGAAGGTTGCCTAAAACTTTCCATTGCATACGTTATGAGAGCCATGAGTTCTACCTGTCTCTATCAATGAGACGAATTGATGAATGGAATGAAAGGGAGGACACTCACGCGCCACACGCAACATAACACACTTCTCTCTTCCATAGTCTAACAAGCTCTTTACACATGGATCGCAGTCGATTGCTATCCCAGAATCATGTAAGCTATCTTAATTTTATTTAACACTATTTCATCTACCATTATCACCCATATGAAATGTTATAAGATTTGCAA
This sequence comes from Prostheceraeus crozeri, assembly GCA_907163375.1. Classification (NCBI taxonomy): domain Eukaryota; kingdom Metazoa; phylum Platyhelminthes; order Polycladida; family Euryleptidae; genus Prostheceraeus; species Prostheceraeus crozeri. Next base: position 18,971 of record CAJQUW010011309.1, on the reverse strand, counting down.
GTTAAACTAAGCGTGCTACTATTTCCAAATGAAAAAGTATACATGGTTAAATTATTCACTAAAGCCCCATTCAAGTAAGTCAGTATGAAAGCAAAGATAATACGAAATAAACATTTATTATGGCATGTATTTTAAAAGGTCTTCATCGTCAATATCGTCCCAGAGTCTGACTTCACATAGATCACAAAAACAGTTGAGCTGCTTTAAACGTTCTTCTGCAGCGTCCCTCACGTTGTCAATGTACGCCCACTCCGCCACGGTTCGCGGTTGGGAGTTAGGGGTGTACCACTCCCATATTTGATGCAACTGCGACTTGCTGGTCATCTCCATCACCCCTTCGACATCATATTGTAAATATTTCCACCGTATGCCTGTTAGGTCGGGCAACTCCTCTTCATCGTCCTCCGATAACTTTCGTATATTGTCGAGATTGTATGTCTTCTCCACCTTCGCCTTTCTTGGTGCATTTGGTGTAACGAGCACCTTTGCTGATGTGCATGGAGAGGAGAACTCCAATGCGGCATTTGGTGTTGTTGGAGGACTTGTCATGTTGTCTTTGAAATGCTGACTTTGAATAATGATAACTTTAACATTTTTCTAATTCTTAAGTATCAACAAGCAACCAATCAGAATGAACAGCCAATGAATGATGAGCATGAAAGGATATAAGCAAAGTGACATCCGTGTCATTTCACTCTGTCTTTGAGACGTATAAGTGAAGTATTCTCTAGCGAATTCTGCTATTATTTGAGGTGTACAAGTGAATTCCAAATTTGAGACATATTAATTGAGTGAAGTCTCTATCTTATTGAAGCATCAACCTTAAACTTGATTTCATTGAAATGGTAAGTTGAAGATTTCCTCTCTCATCTCCCTCAAACGTGTGGTTCATAGCATCTTCCTCAATTTCAGGCATCAACTTCATCACCAACGCCCTCCCTTCTCGAGGAAAGTTTAGAGTTATTGAGTCAAGGTAGGTTGCAACAATACACTGAGGCTTGAACAGAGATGATAGAATGATTTCTCTTTCAGGCGATGTGAGTTCCAGCTCAGAACTGTCGCGACATGGTAACGAGTGGGAATGTGCTGACTGTGGGCACATCTTCACGAGGAAATGGGATCTCACCCGACACATCAAGCGAGGTGTTTGTCGACCTAAGCCGGCATCAATCTCCGGAGGTGGGGATGATTCTGTTAACGTCGTCTCCTTTTCTTGCGACTTGTGCGCTCAGTCTTTCGAGACACGTTTTGAACTATCTTCGCACAGACTTCAACATACACACACGAACGATAGCTACACCAACGGTACCTCCTCTATCCAACTCACTGAAGTGTCCATAAATAATTTAGTGAGGAACTACCAGATGGACTCCTCAGAAACCATTGCTAACTTTGAGGAATGGTTTCATCAAAATTCATCATTGATAGAAGCGCTCTTCAACAATTTAGACAATTTTAGGATGAAGGCGCTCATCTATCTTAAAATAAAATATGTAAAAATCGACCACCATACTGGACAAATAATAGAGAGGTTGGAGTTTCACATACCCTCCTCTCCTGCAACCGAGGTTGTAGACTATGAGTCTTGGATAAATTTTCACATCCAAGGATTAAAATTAAATATTGATAAATTTAACGAGCGCGATAGCGGTCTCATTTTTGACGGCATTGAGTCCGCCTTATTTAAAATCAGTTTATTAGGAAATCATAGTGGTCGAGGCTCCTTTAAACTTCCAAAAAATTTAAAAAACAAAACAGCAGTCATCAATGTCGATTGCGAATCGCAATGTTTTAAATATGCTGTCCTCTCCATTCTCCACTATAATGATATCAATGCGAATCGAAATCGTACATATAGCTATAGGCAGTGGGAGAATGAATTAAACTTCGATGACTGTAATAGTGACGATATGAAAATTAAAGATATAGAAAAATTTGAAAAATTGAACAACATTAAAATAGTTCTCCATGTTTGGGAAAAGGGATTGAAGGGTGTGCGCTACAACTCGCGTTCGAGTTGTTATGATCATGTTGTCAACCTTTTATTAGTAAGACAGGATGATAGTGAGGAATGGCACTACTGCGGCATTCCCAAAATCTCTCGCTTATACCACCACTTAAGAAATTCTACCTCATCAGAGATTTATTACTGTGACAGATGCATTCGGAACTTTAGGAGTAAAAACAAATTTGAAACTCATTATGAGTGGTGTAAGCGAGGTAAACTGCAAATGGAACGCATGCCCAAAGATAAGGAGTTTTCATATAGAGAGAATGGCGATGAACTAAGTCCTCTTCGTGTCATCTATGCTGACATCGAATGTTATATCGATGATAACATCCATCGACCAGCAGCCATTTCCTGCTATGAAGTATGGCATGACCATTTCCAAAATAGAAAAAATAAAATGCACGTCTGGCAAGGTGAGGATTGTATTTACCAATTCCTACAATTCCTCGAACAGGCTGTAAAATTTCAACAAAAGTATGATGGTGAACTCTATCGCAGATCATTGCATATGACAGCAGATGATCAAGCAAAATTTGATAGTTGCAACGTTTGCCCCAAATGTAGGAAAACATTTGACGATGATAAGATTAAGAAAGTGCGCGACCATGACCACATCACTGGTAAATTTAGAAACGCACTCTGTTCAAAATGTAATTTTTCGCTGAGGATGAAGCGGCGTACATTACCCGTCATTTTCCATAATTTCAAGGGCTACGACAGCCATATGATAATAAAAGGAGGTTTAGGTCAAATGAAAGAGTGGAAGCTTGATGTAATAGCACAAACGAGAGAGAAGTTTATGGCCATGACAGCAAAAGTGCCTGTCGATAAAACTAAAGAAAATAAGACGGTCTATTTTGATATAAAATTTTTAGATTCCTACCAATTTATGACTGCATCACTGGCCTCTCTCGTGCAAAATCTAAAGTCTCTTCCACTAACACAAAATCTTAAGAAACAATATCCAAATCTAACCGATGAAGTCATCACACGGAAAGGAGTCTTTCCATATGCATATTTTGATGCAATTAGTAAACTCGGCGAGACTTCTCTTCCGCCCATAGATAAATTTAAAAATGATTTGAGCGGCGCAGAATGTAAGACCGAAGATTATGATCATGCACAAGATGCATGGATAAAATTTGACTGCCATACATTTGGTGAATATATGATTGCCTACCTTAAGTTAGATGTATTTTTGCTGGCTGATGTATTTCAGGAGTTTCGACGAGTGGCATTAGAAGAAGATAAGTTAGATCCCGTCCACTTTGTCAGTCTGCCAGCCATGTCATTTAAGTCTGCTTTTAAAATGACTGGTGAGACCATTCATCTCTTACAAGATCCAGAGATGTATAATTTATTTGAGCGAGGAATTCGCGGTGGTCTCACATTTGTAAATAAACATAGGTTAAAATCAAAAATAGTAGGTAATGACCAGACTCATCTGAAGTATTATGACCAAAATAATTTGTATGGTAGTTCATTATCCAAACCGCTACCTCACTCTGAGTTTAGCTGGTTAGATGATAGTGAAATTCAACATTTCTCCAACCCTTCCAACATACTAGCAATTCCAGATGAAGGTGAATGGGGATATTATTTTGAGATAGATCTAATCTATCCAAATAATATTAAACATAAAACCGTAGATTTTCCACTCGCACCCGAATCAGGTGAAGTGAGTAAAGATATGTTTTCCGACTTTATGAAACAATTTCATAAAGATTTAGAATCATGTGGACAACCCAAGTATAAGCCTTGTCGCAAACTTTTACTCACTCAATATGATAAGGAAAACTATCTAGTCCACTTTAGCATCTTAAAATTTTATTTAGAAATGGGCATGATTTTAAAAAGAGTTCACCGCATTATTAAATTTAGACAGAAAGCCTTCCTCAAACCCTACATAGATAGTAACAGTCAGAAACGTGCACTAGCCCAAAATAATTTTGAAAAAGATTTTTATAAATATAAGAACAACAGTCTATTTGGTAAGACGATGGAGGATGTTAGAAAGCGCGTAAACTACAAACTAGTTAATGATGATCAAAAGTATCACAAATTGATCTCATCACCTCTATTCATCGATAGAGACATAATCGATGAGGATCTTGTAGGTATTAAAATGATAAAATCTGAAGTTGAGTTGTGCAAACCCATCTATATTGGTCAAGCTGTTCTAGATTACTCCAAGCTTGAAATGTATCAACTCTTCTATAAAATACTAAAACCGTGTCCTCTCGTAAAAGAGGTTCGTTTGTTGGGTGGTGACACAGATAGTTTCTTTTTAGGTATTACCACTCAAAAAGATTTAAATTTTAATGAAGTAGGAAAATCTTTAGAAAGATATTTTGATACATCAAATTATCCTGCTAATCATCCACTATACTCCATCAAAAATAAGGCAAAACTTGGCTGCTTTAAGGATGAGACAGCAGGGAAGGAGATAGCTGAAATGATTCTCCTCCGCCCTAAAATGTATTCTATGAAATTAAAGGATAGTGATGATAGCATTAAGCGCGCTAAAGGCATATCAAGATCATTGGTCTCTAACATGAAACATAAGAATTTCAGGAAAGCCTATAGAAATAAAAATATAACGTTTGTCAATATGACAATCTTAAAATCTAAGTCGCATGAGATCAAAACTCATACTTTTAGGAAACGGGCGCTTTCAGCATGGGAGGATAAGAGGTGCTGGCTAGAACACAACATATCTCTTCCACATGGACATCCTGACACAAACATACCACCACCCAAAAGAATTAAACTCACACTACCACATTCAGGAGACGTCTTAGCATAATCATCCTTAACTTAGTATTTTGATGTTGATTTCTGTAGATAAACATTGTTGTTTTATGTATCGCATGAGATTGTTTTTTCCTTGTGAATATGTGTCCACATCTGTACATTCCCCATGTGATGACTTTTCCACTGAAAGACATTTTTCCTATCCCTGTATATTTCCACCCTTCACGAAGTAAAAAGACTTTTTGTATATAACAATGTTTATTGAAGTGCGCTCATGTATATATTTTCAGTGGATGTTGTATAAAGTCTATTCCTTCACATTCATGTACATATTTCAATAAATGTTGTATAAAGACTTCACTTTGTTTTCCGAAACACTAACGTTATGAGGGATTTAGTATCTTTCACATGGATGCACTCTTGTAAACCATTGGTAATTTTGATAGCAATAGAGGGTATAGTTTGTTTGACGACGGGATGATAGAAAATAGATTCAAACATCTTCTCGACTATTCCATATGAAGCGTCTTTATCATGAATGAAATCACGTAAAATGTATTCTTTTTTCTCACCAACAGAAATAGGTAGAATCAAATCACTTTGAATGTAAAGGTGCTGTTCATGTTTATCAAGTGTCATTGGTGTTTCTATACCAATCGTATGCGCAGCAGCAAACACAGTTTGTAGCATTGAAAAACCAAAGAGTTTTTTCAAATTTTTACTCAATTGACATTGAATGTCATCACCCAGTCTCAGAACAACGCGTTGATTTTCAATTGAAAACGAAATGTGGTGTGTCTTTACATCATATTTACTTTTCATCACATGCTTCAACTTCTGTTGTATATAAGGATTTACTACATGAATGAAGCTTTCAACTGTATGATATAGACGCGGCATTATATTGATAGCAACTTTAGATTCTTCATAAGACTGGTAAATTTTCTTGATGCGATCGCCATAGATGTCCACCCACCATTCATCATTAACTGAATCAGCTTTAGTGTGATATTCATGAGAAGCATATACCACACCGCTTCCAATAATAGGTGTATAATGTCTTACAAAATGACGCAAGGTTGGAGAGAAATAAACTGTAAGTTTGTCATTATATTTCTGAATAACCAACTTATTTTTGTCCGCCATAATTTTCTCTCCATACTTCTTACCCACAGTCTCATTCCATCGTTTTACTAACTCAATAAGTGATAAAGGTTGAACACCACGCTTTTTCAAAATGATGCGTTCTTCGCATTCTACAACATCTTCATCAAATATTTTAAATCTATAATGAAATTTGTTGATTCGATTTGAATAAACTTTTCTAACATTTGCAGTAGCAATTGACGTTAGATGTAGTCCATGACCAAAACCGAGATGCGGATAGAATTCACTATCCAACCTCAGCGTAAGACCTTTAGTAAAAGAATGAAAGCGGAGGAACTGTCTCCCACTCCAATGATAGATAGTAAACTCATAAGCTTTCTGATTTTTATTCTTCATGATGGAAGTATTACCACTGTTGAATGCCTTAATAATTTTCTCATTCCCAAATGGCTCATAAGAATCTGATTTTATCTGAATCCATTCATAGTTCCACTTTCCATCTGATGTTAAATTGTATGGGAACTGAAATGCATTATTCATCGTTATTCCATCATGGGTGCGAGGAGTCAATATCATTTCTTCCAAATCATTCACATTCTGAATATTGCTATCATAGCAAATACTAGAAACGCCAACCTCCCATTCACCTTCTAAATGCAGTGGGCGATTTAATTCTACTCGATAGTCTGATGGTTTATTTTTGGGAAATTTATTCATAGAAGCATTACTGGGCAAGTAGATTAGAAACGAGTCCTTATTTTCACTTTCCATATTATTCACATTGGAAAAATATATTAGCATACGTTTGCATTAACTCTTCATTCGGAAATGGAGTGTGATACTTGTCACAGCATCTTTATGAAAAGGAATCAACGCACCAGCATCGTCATAAATGGCAATATCAATTTGTGGGATGTAGTTTGATTTCAGCTTTGTATAATGCACTTTCTTGAAAGTATGCTCAGATAAAATACTGCAGCTCTTTGGCTGGTATGGTATCATTGCTAACAATGGAGCTTCAACATCTCCCACACGTACATCTTCACCAATATTGGAATATATCTGAAAATAGTTAATACGACGCGATAGCGACATGTCTGCGCTAGCTTTGGTTACAGTACCACTTTTAAAGATATTTTGGTCAAAACCCAAAATGTCCATTAGAGTTTTATCCATAATTAGTTCAATACCTTTTCCACTTATAGTGAGAGACAAAGTACCTTCTTTTTCAGAAAATGAAATATGTTGGTCATTAATCACTTCATTTAAATAATCTACAACCAATTTAACTGAAGTAATGATGCGAGGCATCAGCACTCTTGTTTCATGTAAGATACCACCGAAAGGCTCTACACACTTTCTGTATAAAGATACGCTCCATTCTGTATCAAATTGATTTGACCTTTCACATGGTAAATGTTGCATATTAAATTTTCCATGAACAGCTGCAGAATGATGTCGCAAGAACTGATGAAAATCTTTTGAACAAATTAATACTAGATCATCATCATTTAATTTACTTATTGCAATATGATTAGATGATTTAATATAAGTCAATGTTGCCACTTGTTTACCATCAACTCGAAGGAGATAATTAAATTTCTTCAATAATGTTTCAGGAGTCATGTTTGTCTTTCTTGGCTTAATCACAATCTTCTTCACCAACGTCTTCTCATTTTTTGGAATAAGATCTACATAATAAGCTTCCTCTCGATATATTAACTGTTTATGAGCACTTATGTGGTAATTAACGTTAAAATTATCATAGCTTGTCAAGGCGCTAGCGAGGTAACCTAAATCATTTCTTAAACTTGGACTTAAACCAACAATCCAATCTTTCTCAACTACATGATGTATATAAGTATAATCATCATTGTGTGGAGTAAATTGGGCAATATGTTTACACGCTTTATTCAAGAAATCATATATAAACTTTTTACATGATAAGAGATCTTTCTTTGACCACTGTGGAATGTATACTCGGCAGCCCTTTTCACATTGGTAAGCAGCTGTACGTCTCATATTAATAGTCATCACCTCATGATCAAAAGTATAGACACAGTTGCTATAAACAAGTTGAGTGACACCCACTTCCCAATTCCCATTTAGCTGTTGTGCATGATCAATGGGAGTAGAAAAGACTGCGGCTCGATTACTAGTAAATCTCTTTGTAGCCGCATTGCTAAGCAAAATATGATAAAACGACATTTTTATATTGCTAATCTGCAACTTTGCATAACATCATGAAGACTTGGATTTTGGACTCTCTACAATATATCAGAGTTGATCGTGATGGAAACGTACATTTCAAAAATTCTCATGGTCATACATCAAGAGGAATTACATTAACATGGCGACAATTTGTCAACCTCAATGATATCATGAGGGATTTGGAATATTTTGAAACATTAAGATTCATCTCCCTGGGTGATCAAGTTTGGCTTCAACATTACAGAAATGAAATTCAAATCTACCATTCTCATTCCGCAAACTGTTTCTCATTTCGCAAATACAATTGGGAGAAGTATAGAAGATACATACATCGCTCCATCATGACATTTATTCGTCGTGAGTTCATCGCCCTACTATGCAAATCTTAATCAGACATGACTATCACGCACCATGAGTTGGAAATTAGATTCCCTACAACGTATTGAAACGGATCATGATCGAAACGTCTATTTCAAAGATTCAACTGGAAATGTGAGAAGAGAGTTTGCTTTATCTTATCGCCATTTTCAATCTCTACATCATATCATGAAGGATTTAAAATACTTCTATATGAAAAGACATTCACGTATTGGAAATCGCATCTGGTTGCGCGTCAACAATCGGCGAATTCAACTCTATCATTCCCAACTTCATACTAACTTCACATTTCATCAAGGTAGTTGGGAAAAGTATAAAAGGAAGGTACATCGCTCAATTTACTCATTCTTTCATCATGAAGCGCCATCGCTACACCATCGTCAACATTCTCCGTCGCTTCAGACTCTACACCAAAATCGATCTCACAACATTACACCAACAGCTTCCAAACAGCAAGTATTACCCGGGTCGTCCTCAAATGTTAGTGGTGAAGATGAACAATTCACGGAATCTTCAACTCTTCCCAAATGGGACTGTACAGATTCTCGGCGCCCTTTCTCATTCATCGGCGCAGTCAATGCGCTTAGAGCTACAAAGACTACTACGTCGGATATGGAAGAGGGAGAGGTGTGTGATGTCGAATCTGACTGTGGACAATATGGTGATCTCTACTCAATTGAGTGACAGTCTATCATTTTTGAAGATTCGTACCAGCAGTTACAGTTTGTGTTATGAACCCGAACTTTTTCCTGCAGCTCTCATTAGTTGTTGGTTACCTGTGCATGTGGCAATCTTTCATAATAGTAAAGTGATCATTACTGGACTAAAATCTCATGTACAAGCAAATATGATCCTAGACTATCTCATTGAGTATGTACGTACCCAGCGGATTGTAAAATAAAAAACAATTTTTCCAACATGATGTTTTTATTTCAAATCATGATAGAACTTACAAATCATTTTTTCATTAGAGGATGGATTACATGAAAAGTTTTGAATAACAGATACAAATCGAGATACATGTAAACGTCTTAAGATGAAGTACAGTACAAAAGCACCACACGTTGATGAAAGTGGATGTTGTAGTATGCGTTCATTTCGCTGATATTGACGCGTATGTTTTCTCAACCACTGCTGTGTTGGTATATTTGGAGGTTGAGCAAGAGAGTCAAATAGTTCACCACGTCGGTCTTCTCCAATAAAGATCGCTTTCCAATGCTCACCGCCTAAATTCTGTGAATGAGTGTTTAGCACAATAAAGATGGGATAGTGATTTACTGCAGGTGGTAAGGTATCGAGTGAATAGACATTATCGAAAGCTTTCAACGTCGCTTCGTCTGCATTACGCTGCACTTTAGTCTTAATATCGTCAGCAGTCAACCAACTCATTAACGATTATACTGAAGAATCACGTCACGATACTTTGTAATTTCAATATTTGAATCGAAGACTGCATAAATTAATACATTGATCGTCTCAGGTAGTGTTCTTTTGAACGTTAAATCCAAACGAATATTATGAGGCACGTTCGCTTGACGATAGGGTGCACTAATATCGCTGTCAGCAGTCAAATCAAATGCATAAATAGTATATCCACTCTTAAACTCTTTCATAGTCAGTCCGTTGGTGTCATCCGTATTGTAAAAGCCAAAAACATCCATAAAATCAACATAACTGCGCATAAATTGATCTGAAGCAAAATCTGGTTTGTAGGGTGGACCAGGATGACTCACACCATTTACACGTAAAGCAATTTCACTTAACTGATTGTGTTTAAAATTGAAAGGATTCTTCTTTATATTACCATTAAATGCATCATTTTCAACCATTGCCACCATGAGGAGCTTCGGTGCTTCCGATGGAAAGAGGCCATCTTTCATGAAACTCTTTTGATCTTTCGGAATTGTAAAGGTGAGAAGCTTTGTATGCTGAATGGGGTAAATGGCATTTTGGCGGTTAAGGCCTTCAGCATGCCCTCTAATGACACTTGGATTCGGTACTACTCGACGAATGTAAAGTGCAATATCTTCCACATGAATTCTAAAATTGTCAACTTTAGCAAATGCATTCAGCGCAAATTCAGGCTTATTCAATGTCAGCTTGAGTCGCATGCTGGTATTACACAGTAAAAACTTTGACTGTCTAAAGAAGTCTAAATTCAGCGGACCATATAGCTGACATACTCTACTATCTTTAATCATAGCAGATCGCTTTACAAAGCCACTGTTTGTTTCAACATCAAATTTTCCTGCTTCATCTCTGTACCATCCCATGGCTTCCATATGACTTTTTTGTGCTGCTGGATGAAACTGTGATACATGATTGAAATATGATTTATAGGGATAATCGCTTTGACCACCTTCCACTTGCTGCTCTCCAATCGTTAGAGAAACATCACGAAGTAATGTAGTCAATGGTAAATTGTTCAGTCCAACTTTATGTGTATCGTCAATAGCAGTTCCATCTGCTTGCTGAATTCTAAACCTCAAATCAAGCATCGCATAACTCAAATCTATGTAGTCATCACTACCACCAGGAATAACAAATTCAATGGGGCCAGCATTCTCAGCTGTTCGAGGATGATAATCTACAATACTTGAACTAAGAATATCTGTCTGTATGGCTTGTTGATCGAACAAACAAAAACCGGAAGTTTTACACTCCATGATTAGAAGTTATAGCAGCGTCGTCGTTTAGCGCCTGATGAATGATTAGAGCCTCTGCGACGTTTGCGTGAATGCCTTTTGACTGAAGATCGCACCTTACCAGCTCCGCGATGTTTCCTCCTTCCTTTATTCATTCGTTTAGGTGATTTCTTTCCTTGAGTAACACCAGCAATGGTCTGCTTCAATGTTTTTAAACCGCGTTCCTTCCCACGATTCAACAAACTGCTCTTAAAACTTCTACCTCTGGAAAGATCACTAGCAACATCACCAGCAAAGCCAACGGCATTACTTAAAACATTTCGTTTTAAAGATCTACCGACATTGGATATGAGAGGTGCTACAACAGATTTCAGTGCACCAAGTATGCTACCTCCACGTTGGCGGCGAGCACCGATGTAAATTTGTCCTCCGCCACTTACATAGGAGGGTCGTGAATAAAATGAGGCAGTTGGATTCATAGCTCAAACCCTAAACATTGTTAGTTACAACTTTGCATGAATCACTGTCGATCACTTAGATGAAAGATGTCGGCACGACGCATCCAAGAGTTCATACTTGAAGGATAACCAGTCCATTTAACAAGACACCATTCTTCACCTTGCCGTTTTTTACATCGAATGATTTTCTCTACCAAATATGTTTCACTTTCAGTGACTACCTCAATCTCATCGCGGTAAAAGCTACCCTCAATTTCTTCATTATCGTAATCTTTCAACTTGTAGGTGGTCGGAGAGTCTTTTTGATTAATCCTTGATACTGTAAATACCTCCTCTGTCCAATTCGGAAGGTACCCTTTAGCAAAAACACTTTTCACTTTTGAGATACGAACTTTATCGCCAATTTTCACATCACTTTTCACATGAGTGCGTTTACGTTGGAATGATTCGCGCACTTTATCTACATTGTCAGCATTTACATCTACTGGTCTGAGTCCAATAGAACGATGGATAGAGTGATTGTAGGCATGGAGTGTATCTTGTAGAACCTTTGTCCAATTTTGTGTCAAGTTGGCAGTAAAATGTCGCCACAAGCGATTTTTTAATGTGCGATTAAAACGTTCAACGAGTGCAGCTTTATAAGCGCTCTTTACACTAAACAACTCAATGTCATGCCTCTCAAATAATCTTGTCACATGCTGATTTTCAAACTCTTTTCCTTGATCACTCTGAATTCTTTTTGGAATGCGACCTTCTCGAAAAATTGTTTGGAATGCTTTTGCTACTCCTTTCCCTTCTTTAGTTTTTAAAGGTTGAGCCCACGCATAACGCGAGAAAATATCAATGACGGTTAAAATAAAATTATTGCCCGAGTTATGTTTTGAAATGGAGGCAACATCGCACAAATCTGCTTGCCACTGTTCATCGATGTCATGAACAATATAATGGCGGGTGCGGTACTTCTTTTTCGCTTGTTTGTGGAGTGTATAGGTAGCCTGACCCTTTAACCATCGTTTCACTTGTGATTGTGGAAGACCACTCGCTTTTGATAATTTCTTGATAGATGCAAATCCTGCCGGATGTTTTACATCATAATAGATTGACTTCAAACGTTCAGTCGATGACGGCTGACTCTTTTTCCTACTTCTCATCTTTTTTCTTTCTTGCCTTTCTACATTTACAACAACTGCAGCATTTAGCTTTAGCGGTTTTGCGATCGTGTTCACATTGCTTAGGGTTTCATTATGAGAGCTGGCGCAGCAAGTGCAAGTGACAACGACATTCACCTCTGGCGGCTCATTACATGGCAAGCAACACATCTGCTTCATATTAATAGTCTGAGAACATGTATTTCCTAGGAGGAGCTGTTTTACGTTTTCCTTTTACCAGTTTTAGTGGCGATGTAGATCTACGTCGAGTTCTTCCTCTTGTTTGCTTAGTGAGTGTGGGAGGGGATGTAGCAGGTGACGTCTTAAACCAATTTGTTGGCATTTTCATCGCCTGAAGCATTGGAGTAGTAGCCACTGTTGAATCAAGTTCTTTCAATGTCTCATTATTTAAAGCAAATTTTGGCACATTATGCTTTTTCAATAGTTTAAGAAAGTATGACCAACCAGGTGGAACATAGCCCTGACGGCGCTTTCTACGTGTCGCATACTGAATCAAGTCTTCATAACGTGAAGCATCAATCACTTTATTTTCATCTGTAATGATTTCTCCTCTATCATTTACATTGAGATGGGGTTCAATACTGTTGAAAAGAGATATGGCATGTGCGCGAGATGCTAAAGGTGTAGCAGTCGATACAGAGTCACGCATCTTATTCTTCAAGTTTTTCAATTGCTCAACAGTTTCCGATTGTAATAATACAGCACGATGTGGATCTTTGATGTGAACATTTTGCTGATAATCTATTTCTTTCCTATACATTTGATTTGCAAGAGGTTGCTTTACTTGCTGCATGGCAGTCAATTGTACATATTCATCCTGAGGAATAACAATCATGCGAGAATAAGAACTCATAGTTTGTAGATAATCATGGAGTTTTCAAAATATCACTTCGAAATCTAAATTCTTCCGGACACTCTTGCGTAAAGTCAATGAATAAGTAACCGTATGGTTTTTCAGTAGCTGCTTGAAAAATTTCAATTAAGGCTTTTGATCCTCTGGGTGCAACTTGTCGCGCTAAAATTTCAAATTGACTTTTATCTCGCGGATTCTTGAAAATAGCATAATAGTGTGTATTCAGGTTTCGTGTACGAGCTTCTTTTCCATCAGGAAACAAATTTTGTGTAATATAGATGATAAAACACCTTTTATGGTGTGCTGCGCGAGTGAACATATCTGTAACATCTTTTGAATTCTTACTTTCTTTTAATAAATCATCCAATACAACAACATCATTAGACTGAAGTTTATCCACTGGAATAATTCCTTCATGTCGAATAAAGTTGCGACTTTGCAATTCCTGAAACAGCGACGGTTGATAAATACCATAACACCAAATCACTCGATTGATAGGTTCCCTAAACAACTCCCTTCTTTTATCCAATAAATTCAGCGTGAAAACAGTTTTACCTGCATGAGATGGACCTGATACAGTCAGAACTTTATCGCATTGAAGTCTGAAATCCATTTTATTACTTTGAGACTCAACATTTGCATAATTAACGCTTAGAGCCAAAGATATTTCCCAATAGGTTGCCCACGGCAGGAGCTATCATTGGAAGTATTGCTGAAAGGAAACCGCCCTTTTGTGTTAGAGTTTTCCTCTTTCTTTGAAGGGCGACTTTAGGATTGGAGATGAAACGCAATTTTGTAGCATATCGCTTAAGTAACTTTCGTTGTTTTGGTGCTAATTTCTTCGTCCTCAACTTTCTCACATGAGAAATAATTTCACAAATGAATTTATCGTTAGCATGTCGTATAGCATTGTATCGCTGATTTGCTTTCATTCGTCGGAGAGCTTGAATGGCTGAAGAAAACTTTTGACTTTTACGTTTCGTCATTTTACGTTTCGCCATTTTCCGTGTTAGTCTTTGCTAAAACCTATCTTTACCACATTTGCATAGGTACTAACTATTGCGGCATAAGTGACACTCGAAATGAGCAATATCACAGTGGTTACATTGGCAAAGTTGAATGCAATTACGTATGAAACAGCGTTGACAAAAAGCATGCTTACATCTCTTGAAGATGCGCTTTTCATTTCCATCCTTTCGTTTACATACATCGCAACACATAGTTTCACCGTTACTGATGTCTATAGCAAGTCTTTTTGAAGATATGAATTTGCTAGCCTTTTCTAAATAATAGACGCATGTACAGAAGGAATATACTTCGAGAGTGAGCAGACATAGCTCGAAAACCAGTTGTGCTACAATCAAGTACCACTGCATTTTCAATTTTTCTTTATGGAAAGTTGAATGTGAATATCTGAAATCGCTTCAATCACTAGACTGCTACCATGATGGTTAAATGCGTTAAGACGTTCAGCAATTTTTATCATATGTCTTTTAAAAAATTCTTCGGGGTGATCTACCACTTCCATTGAATAAGAAGTAAAATGGAAAGAGCGAGTTTCCACCTCTTCCTTTCCAAAATGACTAAACTTAATTTTCGCAACTAATCGCGCCATGACAATGCTATCAGAGAATGTATTCATTAACTCTAGAAATAGAGTGCTAGCATCATCGAGCACTGCTTCGATGTCAGTCTCATCTTTATGAAAATTTATCACATAATCTTGAACAGCTCCTTTTAAACTTTGCCTATGAAAACGTAATGTTCCGCAGTCGTTTGAGAAAGACATGATCGCCCTTTATCTAACCCATCCATTGCATGAAAACAACAACTCTTCTCATAGTAACATTTATTGAATAACGGTAACAAGCATGCATTATAAATCAATGGTTTGAAAGAGATAAAATAGATACAGCTGATAACTATCATACAGCGAGCAATGATAACCATACAGGACTTTGGCAGTGTTGAGGTAAGGAGGAAAGAAGCATTGGTTATGAACGTAGCTACTACAACGAACAGACAAAATAGGAACACACAAATCCTTAAAACGTTTCGTGACTTCATGATAATGTTGATTCACTCTACTATCCCAAGGCGGGAGCAAAATATCATCAATGATTAGATTGGGAAATACTTTCCTCTCCTTACCAGGATTATTACAAAAGATGCGTATAACATTGAAAGCAGCTAACCATCGTTTAAAGTCAATAAGAAGAGCACTCTCACAAGAAAAGCCATAGTCTTGCAAATATTTCAGATTAAGTCCATGAATGTGTTTTCTCGCCCATTGATCAACATTGGGATCGCAGTTGGCATGTTGATGATAGACACTAACAATCTGATATGTCCAATTGTTCATAGCAATAGCACTGAGCTCCTGTACAGGTTCACCCTCACAATCCATAAAAATGATGATAGAAGCCTAAAACGGAAATTTACACATCTAAGGAAGCGTTCTATAACATATTACAAAATGAAGAATTACATCGATGCTTTTCACGACAAAATACACAAATGATATGATGGCAACGAAGAAGTAAAATGTATCTAATAAGACCACGTCTACGACACTCAAAGCACATAAGCGAATTGTCATAGGGTAGAGTTAGGAAAGGACTAGTAATTCTCCTTCTTTGATTTGCGTTTTGATGTAGCATTCTTCTCCGACTTGCGCTTCGTACCACTGCTGTTGAGGATTTGATCAATTATGTCATCTACGCTGGCTGGTTTTGGAATATATAGGATGGATTCCATATGCATGGAGAGAGAGGCTATTTTATTATCTTTGTGCTGACCATAATATAGTCCATTCACTTTGAAAAGGATATCCCAAGTACCTTCTCCGAGCTCGTCGCATGTGATGATTGTTGAATGATCTCCCTCCTTCTTATAGTAAGTACACCAATGTGATACCGGTAGGCAAATTTGATTACCATCCCAAATCTTTCTATAGGGAGTATCCTTGTCATCTCTCGCTTTCCACTCTTGAGCAAGAGGAGTAAGGAATGTCCATATTTAATGTCACGTACTCCTCAATAATATCGAGTTGGCGGCGAATGTACGTACTCACGGGATCAGTATGTAGTCCCCATACTGATTGCGCATTATCTTGACATCCGTGGAAGGGAGCATTCCCGTTTGGAGTACTACGCTATGATCGTCATAACGCAAGACTTGTTTAAATTTACGCTGTAGCGGTGTAGGATTATGTACCTTGGTTGTTTCTTCCACTGGCCCTCAGTTGTAGATGATCTGATCGGAGCGAACCTTGTAACGTTTTGGACCGTCATTTTGTCCTACTAGTGCAGCAGATGGAGTAATGCCTGAAAATGAAAAAAGATTGTATTAAGTTTACGTTCAAGAGGAGAGGGAGGGAAGTAGCGACTTACCATTTTAGTTGGATAATAGAATAGAGAGAGAAAATTGTGCGTCCGTCACTCGTGTGGATTCATCGATGGAATGATTCTCACTGTGGAAGGCTCGCTATTTATAAAGAAATGCTTGATTCTCATTGGATGATGATCCTCATTGGACAATAACATCAAGCTGATTCCAAAGCCGTCAGCGAAATTTGATGAAACAAACTTTGGTAAAGGTCCCAGGTCGAAATTCCACACTTTGGAAAAGTTTTAATTTATCCCATACAAAGTCACTCTGACACTTAGGATTTTTTCAGGTGAGCTCCGACCTAAAATCTTGTAACCGCTCTAACTTTTGAACGGCTGCTCCGATTGACTCGCAACGAAAAATGCGGTCGAGCAGTGTTTCATCCTCTTTCCAATGCAAGTCGAACGAACAAAATCCGTCCACTAGAACCAAAGTTAGAACAAAGGGGGGGGAGTCAGCGAAATTTGATGAAACAAACTTTGGTAAAGGTCCCAGGTCGAAATTCCACACTTTGGAAAATTTTTAATTTTTCCCATACAAAGTCACTCTGACACTTAGGATTTTTTCAGGTGAGCTCCGACCTAAAATCTTGTAACCGCTCTAACTTTTGAACGGCTGCTCCGATTGACTCGCAACGAAAAATTGGGTCGAGCAGTGTTTCATCCTCTTTCCAATGCAAGTCGAACGAACAAAATCCGTCCACTAGAACCAAAGTTAGAACGCAAGAGGGGGTCAGGTCGCGAATTTGATGAAACAAACTTTGGTAAAGGTTCCAGGTCGAAATTCCACACTTTGGAAAATTTTCAAAATTTTACCCATACAAAGTCACTCTGACACTTAGGATTTTTTCAGGTAAGCGAGCTCCGACCTAAAATCTTGTAACCCTTCTAACTTTTGAACGGACTGCCTCCGATTGACTGCAGCAAACGGCAAAAATGAGCGGTCGCGAGCCAGGTGGGTTTCCACATCCTCTTTCCCAATGCAGAGCT
The DNA here is from genome assembly GCA_907163375.1 of Prostheceraeus crozeri. Classification (NCBI taxonomy): domain Eukaryota; kingdom Metazoa; phylum Platyhelminthes; order Polycladida; family Euryleptidae; genus Prostheceraeus; species Prostheceraeus crozeri. The sequence goes on along the minus strand of CAJQUW010011309.1, from coordinate 1,006 downwards.
CGAACGAACGAAAATCCGTCCAACTAGTAAACCAAAGCGTTAGAACAAAGGGGGGGCGGGTCAGCGGAAATGGAATGAAAAACAAACTTGGGTCAACAGGTTCTCCCCAGGTCGAGAATTCCACACTTTGATAATTTTTAATTTTTCCCATACAAAGTCACGTCTGACAACTTAGGATCGTTTCAAGGTGCAGCTCCGACCTAAAAGCTTGTAACCGCTCTAACTTTTGAACCGGCTAGCTCCGTTCGACTCGCACGAAATGCGGACGGAGAGCAGTGTTTCCCATCCGCTTCCCAATTCAACTCGAACGAACAAAATCCGTTCACTAGAACCAAAGTTAGACAAAGAGGGGGGGTTCAGCGAAATTGATGAAACAAAGACGTTGGTAACAGGGTCCCAGGTCGAAAGTCACACTGTTGGAGAAAATTTTTTTAACTTTTTTCCCCATACAATAGTCACTCTCGACACTTAGGATTTTTTCTGGTAGCTCCGACCTAAAATCTAAATGCGTCTCACAGGTAAACGATGACAGATAGAACAACCGTGGTTGTCAGTAATTGGTCGCACTCTTAGCTTCAAATGACACCTCACTCGACAAATCCTTCCACTAGAAGCCAAGATCGTTGCAAGCGGGCACAAGGGGGGGAACTTCAGCGAATAATTTGTTATCTCCGAATTGCTTTCAAATGTCACCATATAGAACAGAATTGCACGACTGAAGGCCGAATCTCCTCCGTTTTCTCTGCCAGCGGCGTTGACACTACACACCCAAAACATCCACATTTAACCAAGACTACCTAGATAAGCGCCCACGTCAACCGAACAGTCCCCAAGCCCCAGGCGTCGGACAAAGACACCCAAGGGCCACCACTGCGAGGCCAAGGGGGGACTCAGCGAACTCGCCGGCACTTCACGACACTGCGACCAAGGGGGGGACCTCAGCACACGGCGGCCATCTTGCGCCTATCGTGTTCGCCGTTTTCTTACTACTCGCCTAAATTTATGA